>JABXWE010013644.1:0-12775 GCA_014611495.1 Limonius californicus
CATTTACCAGAAATTCAACCAGAGCTTTTTCAATTCTTTAGAAAATTTCCAATTGATTTCAGTAAAGAAAATTGGAAATCTTAAAATCATAGTCGCCAACGGCATAATGAATCTGTCACTTGAATGACTTTTGAATCTGTCTATTGTCTTGTACGAGTCATGGCTCAACATGATTTTTCCGAATTGGATTTATTGCGAATTTTTGCTAAAATAATGAGAAATACAACTGAAAATTAACTAATTCGGATATCATTAGACGAGGAAAAAATCTTCTTTCGATGGGTGTCATTATAAACCCTCTAAGTTAAAATGGAGAGCAGCAATCTGCGGAAAACCTTTTTCCCATGTTAATTGCCTATGTTCGGTTTAGGAATATTCACCCGGTATATATATATATGTATATTATGTACATATAGTGCGGTCTTAAAATGTCCTCCCCCCTCTACTAACTTTTGAACAACTTGATATTTCTTCACAAAATGTGAAGTGTGCGTTAATGGGAAGATAAATACTACGTTTTAGCCCATATTAAAATTTAATAACCTACAAAATGGCGACTAGGCGCCATCTACTACTCAATCTGTTCACATAAGTACGCCGCATCGACGGCCGGCGAAAGCAGTTCAAATATCCCCGAAGGGGGCGCGGGCACGCCGAAACGTCAAAAAAAACGTAAAAATCGGCATAAAAATTTAGCCGACGTCCCTCGCACCCGCTTCGGGGATGTTAAAACTGCCTTCGCCGGTCGTCGATGCGCCGTACTTATGCGAACAGACCGACCGACCGGCTGCGATGACGTGGACACGTGCTAAACGTCGATTCGTGTTTCGACTTTGGACGCCCCAGGCGACCGAACGGTACGAGCTAGGGAAAGTACCACAAGGAAAAGTTGTTGTCCTCGATGAGGCCAACCACATATCCGGACCACAAATCGCAAAATTTTCCGGGTGCCTTCTTGTTTCCATAAACTTGTTATTTTCAATCAGCTGTCGTTTTTTTCTGGATGAATAATTTTTGATTAAACTCAGACGCAGAACTAAAATGCCTTTAAAACGAGGTGTCACTCGACTCCCATTTCCATTTAAAAAAATAATTCAAGATGGCGCTGAACCGCCATTTTGAAAGTTATAAAATTTAAATATGGGCTAAGAAGTAGTATTTAGCCTCCCATTAAAGCACACAAAAAAAAGCTTTGGCGCGTATAATGCGTGAGCACGTGATGAATCTTCTCAACGAAAGCAGCAAACATGTTGTCCAGGGCTTTTTTTATACAAATTAGTGTTGTTAACTGTTGTTTGTTGTTTTCAAATCGCAACCACACGTAAGTAAATTCAGCTCTTAAAATTACTTTCAGATAAGGATACACCATTGATTCAACACTAACCTCGTATGAGTACTATTAACATCATAACCTCCAAATTCTATCAAGGTAAAATTCCTTGTTTGAGTTACTTCTCGCAATTAAACTTCTTTATGCTTTTGTTTGGAAGCACTTCCTTTATTTATTTAATTGTAATTAATTATTTTTAATTATTTCTTATAGCTTCCAAATTTTCCACAAGTGACATTGACGTTTATGTCAAACTTGTCAAATCAAATTGAAATTCGGCCCATTAACAAAAGATGAATGATAAACAATGGAGCATCGAGGACAACTTTCTGATTTTTCCATATAATTGGAATTTTTCGGAGATTTTCACTATTTCTCGAGTGTAAGTGGAAGAAAACACTTTAAATACGTAGATAACCATTAACTCATTTATTTTAACTTGAAAGCACTAACTTAAAATCGCAAAATACAAATTTAGCGGCACCACAAATTTAGCGTCCGCTCATCTCGGTGATCAGAGTGCAACTTTTTTTAAGACAAAATTCATCGTTTTGAAGCGAGTTGCCTAGCAACTTCTACATACAAATGAATGTTTTGAGTCCCCAGAGGGCTCCTCTAATCAGCAATAAGCATTAAATTGACCAAATTGATGACAAATATCTATAAAGTACAATATCTTTCTTATCACTAAAATTACACAAATAGGAATTCCATTGTATTCCTTGAAAAATGACAAAAATATCTGATAAAGCATTTGGAAATTGACAATTAATTTTACATTAAATTATAAATAAATTATAAAAAGCTACTTTGGGAGTACTCCTAACTTAATGTTGTAGTACACGGATGCTTCCAGGTTGAATTTGGTTTGAAAGTAGCAACAAAACTGGAGAGATTGGTAGTAGCTTGAGTTTGTATACATAAACAGGATTGCCATACTCGAGAATACCGAACTGAAACACGGGTCATTACACAGAAAATGGCGAACTAGCTAAATATTATGGAATGAATAGCTCTGACAAGAATATTGGGACCCACACATAAAAATGGTATTTGGAGATCGAGGGACAGTCACAAAATATACCAGTTCTTCAAAGAACCAACAGTTGCAGAGTTTATACAGCACAAAGGCTACAGCGGACAGGGCAAGTCATCAGAATGGAGGATCCAAGACAAAGAATCTTTGACACTGAAATGCAAGGAAGAACACCAGCAGGAAAGCTAAGCAAGCGATGGGAAGACACCGTAGCCGAAGATGTAATATAGGAGAAAAGCGGTAGCTGATAGGCAGGAATAGAGGCAAAACTTGAATGAGCTCAAAGCTCAATTTGGGCTGTAGCATCATATGAAGAAAAAGAATATTTAAAATTAATGAATTAGTCAAATGTTTTACATTATGAGTACTAACCTGTGTTTCTTGAAACTGTTCCTGTACGTTCATTTCAAGACTACGTAGGGCCAGAATAAAACAAATTCGTACACTCTTAAATATTCTCAACGGCGTTGTCAACTGTTAAGATAAAATTTGTAAATTTCTTTTTCCGTGCTTTCTTCTTTAAGAAAAAAGGAATACACTGAAGTTTAAAGAAATTGGTTTTTATAGATTCACGTAATGTTTTCATAACTGTAATTAAAATCTAACGCGTCAATCACTTAGTTGTTTCCTTTTTATTCATTAATTAAATTGATTTTTATTACACATACAACCATATTTAACCCCGGGGGTTTTTGTGATAAATAGTTAATGGTACATCGAGCAGTTGTATACAATGAATAATCAACACATCCAAACAATAAATTTACCTAATAACTTCATACAGATCATACACATACATTGCGCGCAAATTGAAGTGGAATTTATTTTAAATATGTATTTAGTGAAATGCATTAGATCTATGTTATGGGCTTTTGTAAGGCATTGTTTATACAGCCACGTTTGTGCATTTTACACCCTAAAAAGCCTACACATAAATATAATTATAAGAATGCACAATTTTTTTTTTGCTTTTTACAAAAAAAAACTGCGCTATGTTTTTAAATACTGGGATTTGAAAACATCGGCAAAAAAAAGTATGCATAAAAGACTAACATTTTTAGCAAACGCTTTTAACGACTGAATAAGTAGGCTTGTATATCGGCTAAGGAGGAGAGAACAGCCATTGAAATGTACCCTATATAGCTAGTTATAAGTTGACATGTATATATTATGTTTCAATATACTGCAAAAAATCAAATTCAATTCAATTTATGCCGTGTCTCTCATTCCCTTTTCCATTAGCTCTGGTCCTGGCACAGTCGGCCTCGTTCAGGGCTTTCGTCTACATTTTTTCTCGGTTTACCCTCGTTGATTGTTCTTGGTACCAAGAATATTTTTATTCTATAAGGACGTCTAATTCGAAAGGAATTTAAAAAAAGTTTCATAAAATTTAATGATCATTGTTTAGGGAACTACCTTGTTTTTGCATCAATAATATTATTTAAATCTGAACGACCAGTGTCACACGTCTGATATAAACAATATGTAAAATGCTTCATTACACCTTCCACACCAAGCAAGTTGTCTTCATGTTAATGTTTATTTGCACTTTAATGCCATGCAAAATGTACACGCCAACACCTTGTATGTGTATTTCATCATTTCTTTCGTGCGGATATACAGAGAATTTTTCTTTTTAGTATACATTGCCCTTGTATACTTTTAAAAAGAACGAATCAATTACGCCTATTATTAGGCAACCAAATATACAGACAACTAAAAAACAGAAGCAAACGTCACTGTAGTAGTGAATTATTTGAGTATGAAGGTTGTGTAGATGCAGTGTTTATAATAAGTAAATCAAAATGAGTTGAACAACAACGACGATTATTACTGTAAAACATTAAATATCAATAACAGAAAACAGAAATGAAATTAAAAACAACAGTTACAACAAGTATTCGAAATGGTCACCTTCAACTTCTAAACAATACCCTAGACGGTGTTGTAAAGCACACACAGCATTCGCAAGAAAGTCGGGGTTCAAACTATTGCATTCGGTACGTATGCGATCTTTTAATTCATCAATACTTTGTGTTGAATTAAATGATAAGCAAATAATTCGTCGAAGCACTTTAAAATTATAAACCTTCTATGGTTTCTCTTGTCGGATGTAATAATATAGATGAGATACATAAACCAAAATATATTTGCATAAAGCAGATACATATCTCAAAATTACATTTATGTCCTTATATCTTGGTCTTCAAAAACGTACTCTGTAACTGAAAAACAAAACTTAAACTTCTAGGGCACCAAAATTCACTTAAATAAGTGGGGTATGTGACGTCACTCTGGCTACGTATGGACCTCACACGTCCGCAACGCTTGCACGTGTGATTTGAAAGTTCTGCAGCATTGCAAAGCGGGAACAAAGGGCCGCCGATGACACAATTTATAGCCATTATGCCAGACCTTCGGTAAATTTAAAAATTCCCAAAAACTGGCATGCAAACGTTGGCACCCATGCCGCCAACACTTTGTATTGGAATATTTGTATAAATTTTTGATTTGAGATATCCCCAAGCAAAAAAGTTATTGGGCGACAAATCTGCAGAACGCGGAGGCCACGGTCTAGGACCAAATCTTCTTATCCAACCTCCTGGAAACCTGTCGTTTAGAAAGTTTCTTATAGCATTCCATCCATCTGAAACCACGGGTCATCGATGTTTATGTTATCTATTGCCGGAATGATGTCGTTCCTCAATAGCTCTAAACATTTGGCTGTATTGAGATTACCATCAATAAAATATGAACCGATAAACTTATTTTCAACTATTCCTAGCCATACGTTAACTTTCCCAGTGTATTGACTGATAGTTAAGTTTTGTAAATGGCAGTTAGTGCGGGACCAATACCTAAGAAATAAGTTTATCAGTATACTGGATAGTGGATAGACGAGGAATTATAATACATACCGAAAATTTTGTGAATTGACTTCTCCATTTATTGTGAAAGTTGCTTCATCACTAAAAACTATCTTATTTAAAATGTATTCATGTTCATTCAGCAAATTAAAGAATGTTTCACAAAAGATTGTTCTTTTTTCTTTGTCTCCATCGAATAGTTGTTGGTGATTCGAAACTTTGTACGATTTATATTTAAATTCTTTTAGTGTTATAAATAGCGAGGTTTTAGAAACATTAAAATGTAAACCTATTTCTCGTAGTGATACTATGGGGGTTTCTTCAACGTAGCTTAAAATATTTAATTTCATTTCTTCGGTTAAAACGTGATTACTTTTAATTCTTATTTTGTAGGAATTTATTACGCATCCCTCTGATTTACATTATCTAACAATTGTTTGTATGGTTCGAATACAAGGAACAGGTCTTTATGAATATTTGAGTGAAAATAAGTCTCTCACAGTTCTTAAGCTGTTACCATTCTGATACCACATTACAATTTCCACTTCTTCGTCATTACTGTACATGGTTGTATAAAAATAGCAAAAAGATACTAAATAAAGACAAATTTTATTTTTTTACCTTGAATTAATTGATTGTTTTGGCCACAGCATGCTTTAGTTGTCTGTACAATTGGTTGCCTACATAATAGGCGTAATTGATGCGTTCTTTTTAAAAGTATACATGGGCAATGTATACTAAAGAGAAAATTCACTGTATGTCAGATGAGTTTATAAATATTGCTGTCAACACGATATCAACTGACATTTTATATTACATATAAAGCATATTTTAAGGTTTTAATGGATATTGGCGTGTGCGGGTGTGTGTCAACTTTTATCACCTCTTTTGAAGTTATTACTGAACAAAGCGCATTCTTCGCCCCCCTTTTCCTTTATTTGTTAAAATAAACGATATTTGCTTGCTGTACATGAAACTGGAGGGCTGAAATGGCTCAATGGTAAATATCTAAAGCTTTTGATGTCATAATCTAAATCCTTCCCGGTTCGAATCACTCCAGAGATCAGAAACTGTTGCTAATTTCCTGTATGGTCAGTACTGTGTCCCGGTCTCCGTTTGCCATTGGAGATCAAATTAATGGCACTCCTCGTGTTACGGTCGCAGAAGATGAGTAAGAAGACTCCACACACTGACACACCCACCCACACACCAGGTTAAGCATGGTTATGCACCATCATGGTAACTCGCAGTGCAGTGCTCTGTTGTCCACAGCACAAATTAACTTAGCTTTGCCTCACATCGCATTGACACTGCGTAAGCGGTACAAACGAGGACCACAAAGATGATGATGATATGAAAGTGGCTATTATTTTATACAATCGCGGTAACAGATTTTATAGAAAAACAACGGTATTTTCTTATTTCATATTCCTTTGGCATTTGAAATTAAATTATTATTCTATACACGCTTTCCGAATTGTTCCTGGAAATTTAAAATTTACCGTTCCCTAGTAATAGATACCTACCATCAACAACGTCGAATTAAACGCCTTCAGGAATCAATATATTTTTTTTTATATTAAATCCCCTTTTATGACATTATAATCTGATCATGACATTGATCAATGAATAATTTGATTCTAACTTAAATTGCTACAGGTTGAAACCTCATCTAAGGTTCTACTCACTAGTCCACCCCAGGTTCTAATAATTGAACTACACTAATGTTAACGTGTAACTATCGCAGAAATGCTTTGCTTTTTACTCACTTCACTATACTAGCTCGAAGGGTTTAGTTCTCTTGAGTCTTGTTGTCAGGTTGGTGTTGTCGAGAAGCTGGAGTGCTTCAATGTTCACATGTTGGAGAAGTCGTTGTTCGTGACATCGTGCTATTTTGGGGATGGTTTGATTAACTGCTTCTATATCAAGGTCTTTATGGAGGTCACAGTTGCGGAAGTACCACGGTGCATCGACCATGCTTCTCAGTGCTTTGTTTTGAAGTCGCTGGATGATGTGGATGCTACTGTTGCTAGCACAGCCCCAGAGCTGTAGGTCATATGTCCATACTGGTTTCAAAACTTGCTTATAAAGAATTGTAAATGGATAACTTGGAGTTTCTTCCTAGTAACCAACACATTTTTCTATATTTTAGGTTACACTCTTCTTTTTTCTTTTTGATATGGGCTTTCCAGCGTAGCCTAGCATCTAGGGTCATGCCCAAGTATTTCGCTGAATTAGCATGTGGAATCTGGGCATCGTTGATTCTGATGGGTATGTGCTGTTTTAGTTTATTGGTGAAGTTTACATGTACGGACTTACTTTCGTTGAGCTTGATACGCCAGGTTTTGGTCCAGGGGCTTATTCTAGCAATGGAGGATTGTAGCTTTTCAACGGCCTCTTCGTGATTTTTTCCTATTGCAATAATTGTTGTGTCATCTATAAACGTTGCCATGGTTTCTGTTCAAGATCAGGAATGTCACTAGTGTATATCAGGTAGAGTACTGGACCTAGTACACTACCTTGTGGCACTCCTGACTGAATTTCTCTTAATTTAGAATAAGCCTCCTTCTGCTTTATTCTAAAATATCTTTCTGAAAGGTATGCTTTTAAAAGTTGAGAGTGTTGTGGTGGCAGAGTTTTGTTCAGTTTATGAAACAGGCCTTCATGCCAGACTTTATCAAAAGCCTGGGCAACATCGAGGAATATTGTAGAGCAGATTTTCTTTTCCTATGGAGACTTTTCAATAATATCTGTGATTCTGCGAACCTGATCTATTGTAGAATAGCTTTCTCTGAAGCCAAACTGATGAAAAGGGATTAGGGTCTTTTCTTCTATGATTGGTTTTAATCTTTTAAGAAGTATCTTTTCAAATAGTTTCTAGATAACTGGCAACAGGGAAATAGGCCTATATGACGACGCTTCATGAGGTGGCTTTCCTGGTTTAGGAATCATTATTACTTCCCCTATTTTCCACATCATAGGGACATATCTTAATCTAAATGTAGCGTTAATAAAATAAGTCAATTTTACCATTGCTTTCCTTGGGAGCTGCCTAAGAATTTCTCCCGTGATTTGGTCAAATCCGGGTGTTTTTTGGGTTAATATTCTTTTTGATTTCTTCCAAAACTTCTTTTGGGGTGGTGAGTTTAATCTCGAGATCCTCTTGTCTTGGTTCAGTCCAATCTTGGGAGTCTTCTCCGGTATTTGGTTGGAAGATCAATTCCAAGTGTTCTGCAAATCTAGTTGCTTTTTGTAGGTTTTTCCGGGCCCAGCTTCCATCTACCTTTCTATTTGGTGGATTTTGAAGGGTAGGGTGTCGTTTTAATCGTTTAGTGGTTTTCCACAAAGAGTAGTCAGTTTTACTGTCATTGGTTAAATCTCTCAGATAGCTTTCAATAGATTCATTTTTGATGCATTGTATTTCTCTCTTTAGTTGTTAGGTGGCATTGTTCAGGGCGGTTTCATCTACTGGTGCCCTTGTTTGGTACCATTTTCTTCTTAATTTCCTTTTTTCAGACACAAAATCCCTAATCGCTTTCGGGTAATTGTTACCCTTGGTTCTGAGTTTTATCTCAGAAGCGTTTTCAATAATTTAGACGAGAATACCGTGTAGTTTCTCGTTTCGTTTTAAACGTATAAAAATGACCCCGACCTCGTTAACGTTCACGTGAAGATACGCCGTTTTAGCAGCTCTGTGCTTCAACGTTTCAATCATTAATTTATCGATTGGAAGAATTCTTATTACATAATCTGATGTATGTAATTGTGTAACTTTAGTCGCGTGTTCCTTGATGCGAATGCAAGTGACGTCATCAGAAATGCCGTCTTCTCGTCTTTTCCTTCACCCAGGCGCGTGCATCAAGCAAAGAAAAAAACTTTCTTGTGCTTACTTCAACTTTATCGCCGCAAATACTATCTATATAACGTAATTTCTTGTTTGCAAAATGCTTCGATTTGAGGAAAATCGAATTAGTCGTCTTTTCAAGAAATAAAGCAACCTCTTGTTGCTAATTGTTTGGTAATTTACGTTAATAAATTGCCAAACAATTATAACTGTATTTGTTTTGTGAACTCAGCTGATAATGACTGCGCAGTTTTTTATGTTCTTACCATAACTGTTACGGTCAGTAGCAGCCTGAGTAAAATATTCGGACGTCTTGAAGCCATTTCTTTGTAATTAATTTATAGCTAAACCGACTCTGGTCTTGATTTGCACATTTTGTCGCGTAACAGTAGAAACTTTTGTATTTAATGTTTTATATGTATACTCATTGTTTAATAATTTATGACTTGTTATTTTTGTGAATTTTTCTTTTTGCGTGTATTTTGAAATATTCAGGTAAGGAGGAAGCATAAGGTAGGTTCGATTCTCTATAAGCTGTTGGTCTCGTCGGCCTTTTAACGAGGCTCTTCGATTTTAACGGTATAGCTGTGACTTGAACAGAAGGCGTCCACTTGTTTTGACTTACCTTGTACATGGTAACTATGAGGACTTTCTTTCTGTAGGCGTTTTGCGCGAATCCTTCCTCGCCTCTACGCTAGCCGAAGAGCTTTTTCGTTTTGCTGAGGGCTGAAGAAAGCGAACCTTTGGACCGTTTTTGATTTATCTTGGCTTCATTATCAACGAACCTTTTAATTACACCCTGAACAGTTCTAAGTCGCTTTTTCTTACATTTCCTGTTACAAGAAGCCTTTCGATAAAAATTTGATACGGCTGCAAAGAGCGTGAAACCCATACTCTTACGCGTTAATTGTATTTATCTTACTCTAAAATTCATTCATTATATTGTTAAAGAAAATTAGAATCCAACTGGAATTACTTATTTTGTAGTGAAGTTTTAAAACCTCTGAAAACTTTTATAGTAGTGTTTCTATTCATCAAACAATTTCCTCATATCTTTCTCGATCTACACCGTCAAAACCAATTCAGTGTATAAATATTATATGGGTTTCCGTATTGAAATCCACTTCTGCCTTTAAACTTAACTTACGAGATAGATTTTGACAAGAAACGTTGCATGATACATTTAGTGTGGTTGAAAAGTATAATTCTTGTTCTTTCAAAGAAAAGGTGCAACCTAACCGATTTTTATTTATACTGTAAATAAATATGTCCTAAATATTTTCTGCGTTTTGTACGTAAGTAATGTTTATACATTTAGTTTCCACGAACAACAAATTTTAGAATTTATATCAACCATAACTAGAACGAGCGCTTTCAATAAGTACGAATTAAAATCCAGTTTCACAGCATTAAAATCTGACCATCGTAAAAGGCTGAACGCAGAACGAAAGTACTGTTATTCGCTAAACATTACGACTTTGAATTTTGACAAATAAATGTGTCCCAGGACACCGCACCGAGTTGATGAATGAGGTTGCATGTGTATGTGCCCACTTTACAACCCATACGCTTTACCGCGAAAAAACCAAATTAGAGTAAAAATAATGGACTAGCACTCGCATGAAACTACGTCCTAAGAACACTCAACCACGAAGTTTAATTTAATTTAAATATAACATGTGATAAATATGTTTGGATTCCTGATACAACTTAGTCTTTTTTCCGAGAGATAATATAAAAATGGAAATTAATTAGACCATTAACACACTGTTCTCTGTTTCACTAAAGTCGTTTAATTTTAGGGATATATAATTGAAAGAACGTTGAAATGTTAAATTTGATCTGGCGTTTCTATTTGCAAGAGGATAAATGAATTTTTTAATAGAAGATAATTATCTATACAAAAATAATCATTTCGTTGGACTGTGTCCAAACTATCTCAGCTTTTCTGTAAGTGTAAGCGGGAGCTAAGTTTCATCATTCCGAAGAACGGAAAGTAGCGTTTTTGTTAACGGTGGTTGGCGATGAAATGTATGAATTGATGCTAGACCTACTGAATCCGGATAAACCAGAAGATCACACTTATGAAAGATTAGTGCGAATAGTGAAAGAACATTTGAATCCAAAACCTTCCATTATAGCCGAAAGATACAAATTTAGGCAAAGAAAACAGAATGTGGACGAGTCCATATCACAGTATGTTGTTAGTCTTAAGAAACTTGCAGGCACGTATGAATTTTGACAAAACCTTGACGAACATTTGCGTGATCAATTAGTGTTTGGTTTAAGAAAAGAAGTTATCATTCAAAGGCTATTTACTGAAAGAGCTGAGACCTTGACATTCCAAAAAGCGTATCACGTAGCTTTAAATATGGAAGCAGCTGAAAAAGATGCAATTGCTGTAGAAGCTGGAAGTTCAACGGCAACGGGAAATTTCGTGAACAGATTGCAGCAGATTCCCCAGAAACACAAAAATTTCAGAAGTGCAAATGTGCCGCAACGTAATAGACCAGCGATTCAAGAAACGCGACATGCTGATAAAAGGTCGTCGCAACATCGAGAGTGCAAATGTTGTGGAAGAAAAAATCATAATTTCAGTGAGTGCTATTACAAGTTTGCTAGGTGTTCCAGGTGTGGCGCAGTAGGACATCTTCGTTACGTATGTAAGAAAGGAAAAAATATAAATAATTCTCATCAATATTTTTTGCAATCTAAGGCAACAGATGTAGAAAATGCTAATTTTAAGATGCTACAAGACAATTCAACTTCTTCTGATTCAGAAACTTGTAATTTCTATAATATGGTTAGTATTAATAACGACGATAAACCTATCTCCATATCTGTTGAGTTAGACGGTAAACCTATAATAATGGAAATTGATACTGGTTCTAGTATATCAATAATATCTTATAAGTTGTATCTTGATAAATTTTCAAATAATGTAATACACCCAGCTAATTTAAAACTGAAAACTTATACAGGCGAAGAAATTGTACCCAATGGTTACATTAGTGTGTATGCGGAATATAACGGTATTAATTGTCATAATTTGAAATTATATGTAATAAATAATGGCGGCCCACCATTAATTGGTCGTAGGTGGTGTCGAAAATTACAAATTAATCTGCCTGTACATGGTAATATTGAAACAATTTTTAGGATGGATGTTAATGAAGTAATGATAAATTTAATGAGAGATTTTCCTAATGTTTTTGCGGAAGGCATTGGTACGCTGAAAAATATTAAAGCTCAGTTAGTTTTAAAAGAAAATAATAAAGCTGTTTTTGTAAGAGCGAGGCCATTACCTTTTGTATTAAAGGAAAAAGTAGATAAATAATTGGAACGTTTAGTGAATGAAAATATTTTAACTCGGGTTGATTATAGTTCTTTTGCTACTCCGATAGTACCGGTTATAAAAAAAGATGGCGGTATACGTATCTGTGGAGATTTTAGAATAACTATTAATCCTTTGTTGGAAATAAATCGACATCCGCTACCAAAAATTGAAGAGTTGTTTGTTAATTTACAGGGAGGAACATTTTTTAGTAAAATTGATTTGTCCCAAGCTTACGCTCAAGTGGAATTGGAAGAAAATTCAAAACAATATTGTACAATAAACACGCATCGCGGGTTGTATCAATATAATAGATTACCGTACGGATTATCATCAGCTCCAGGAATTTTTCAAAAAATTATAG
>JABXWE010013646.1:0-20422 GCA_014611495.1 Limonius californicus
ATCCCAAAACCCGGTGGAAACAAAAATATGCCCGAGAGCTATAGACCTATCTCTCTCACCTGCTGCATGTGCAAAGTAATTATCTTAAAATGCAAGGATAGTTCATGTTTTCAAATTTTTATACAGGTTGTTATGTTTTAATCTTGAATACTTTGGGAAATACTCTTCTAGTCATTCTAATCGGAAAAATATGACATAAGTGCCTCTCTCTCGCTTCCTAAGAAAGATACAGGGTGTCAAAGATTCGAAAAACAAATAATTGTTTCATTATATCTTCTGGGAAAATGGAACCAATCAAACAAAATGTTGTGCGCGTACCTCCTTTGTGTAGGGCTATTTTCTGAGGTTATGTTTCTCCAAATGTATCAAACCAGTGGCGTGCAATGGGGTTACAACAGATTTATTTCAAGAAAAGTACGCAACTGGGGGTTTTCAATCTCTTTTCTCTTTTTTCAAATTCCCTATTCAGTTTAGCATAAGATGCATTTCTACATATCTTAAATTAAGGTTCTAGTTTCAGAGATAATTGCCTAGTTTTCAAGAGCATGTAAACCCTCTATGGAACAAAAATTATTTTCAGTTGACCATAGAAATACTAAAACAATTGTTTGAATGTTATTTGTACCTGCTGATCAGTTCGAGTACTTTAATTATTGAAGTTGTAATATTATTAAAAGAAAAAATGCCAAGATATTTTTCCAATACTGAGTATGCGGACATTTGTTATGCTTTCTGTCCATGAATATCAACATCGTTTTCCGGAAAGAAGAATTCCTAATGCGCAAGTTTTTGTTGATACGCATCGTCGATTCTGTGAATTTGGATTGTGGAAACTTCTTGAGCAAAATCGAGTCCAAAATCGAAATAACAGGATGATAACAGAATACTCCGGGCTTTTAATGCTGACAGACACTTGAGGATTAGACGGGCAGGTAGAAATTTTAACATACCGCAATCAGGAGTGTTTCGAACTTTGAAAGAAGACCACCTACAACCTGTGCAAGATTTACAGACAGGGGACGCAGAAAAACGCCTAAGCTTCTGCAACTGGATGTTAAATTCCATAGAAGATCATCCGCAGTTCTTGTACCAAATGCGCGCATCAAAATCCCCAAGAAATCATTCATTTCAAAATGAATTTAGGGTCAATATATGGATTGGAATAATAAGTAAACATCTTTCCGGGCCACATAGTTTGCCGCCTCGCCTGGATGCCACGCTCTTTCTCGAGTTACTTGAAAATTTCTTGGAAGACTTAATGGAAGATATGCCCCTTAATTTGTTGCAAAGACGCCGGAGGTCGAGTAGCAAACGCTATTTTTGTTGAACTAAATCCTGGTGGGTGACCAATACCTTAACCGCCGCGGTCGCCATATTTAAACCCGTTAGATTTTTTCGTTTGGGGCTATGTGAGAGAAAAAGTTTACAGCACACCCGTTGTAATCTGCGACGGGTTGACTCTAAGAATAGGAAATACCTGAAATTAGCTCAGCCAAAACTAAGACATGTTCGCAAATGCTATAAATTCATTAGTTCGACGTTGCCAAAAGTATTTGAGAATGGTGTTTTGCACTTGCGCATCTTTTAATCTTCTTGTTTCTTTTTGCTTAATTTACAGTAAATATTTTTTTAAAACGGTCAGACTTATTTTGTTTGCTTTGCTAATATATTTGACACTAGGACCTTAATCTAAGATCTGCAAAAACGCGTCATATTCCAAATTGAATGGAGATTTTGAAAAGAAGAAAAGAAATTGCACGGCACTGGGGTGACGCATTGGGAGAAGCATAACTTACATAACATAATATAAGGAAGGTACGCGTACAAAATTTTGTTTGACTTATTTCATTTTCCTAGAAAATATAATGAAAAAATGATTTGTTTTTCTAAACTTTGACACCCTGTATCTTTCTTAGGAAGCGATTGAAAAGCATATATGTCATATTTTTCCGAATAAGAATGACCAGAAGAGTATTTTCCCAACCTTCAAGATTAAAACTGAAACACCCTGTATAATATTAGTATCTGTTCAACAATATTCATTATTTAGAACAGTTGACTGATTGTTTAAGATTTTTAGTTTAGATTTTATAAACTACGTAGAAGGTAACCAACCAAAATTTAAAAAAATGTTATTTTTCGGAAATAATTATCCTTGATTTGATAACAAAATAGCCCTTCTTATTTATTTGTTGCGTTAAATAACGCCCTACAATATATTTTAAGGATCACTAGCCTTAATGCTTATTTTTATGATAATTTTATGTTAATCTGCTTGCCTTAATCGTTTGTGTGGTTGGTTGCATACTTACTGGTTCCCTTTTTAGAATTGCCATGAACTACATGTAAATCATACTTTGCGTTTTCTCTTTTTCGGTGATTTAAGATTAGGTTTGTTGTGGTCAGTGTCAGGTTTAGATGTTTTTGCTGTAATAATTTAGTATGCCCAAACAAATTGTCACGCAAGTGCAGCTATTATAGGTAAAAGATTAGCTTTTAAATCGCGGTTTGATAATTTTGATATTTATTTTATTTAAAATAAGTACTGCTACATTATGTAGTAATACGGTCGATTCCGCTTAATCGGGACACATTGGAACTAGAAGTTTTATCCCAAATATACGAAGTTCCACACAAAAGTAAAAATGGGTTATTTTCTTGGATGTTAGTAAATTCTTGAACAATAATATAAATAACAGAAAAATAATATGCAGCGTGCCGATGATGACTAGCGTTAAGTGGTTGGCTTCTAATTTTTTCCAGCCAAGCAAATTTACTTGAAAGTGTCAAGTCATTTTTTGGGATCTTGGCAAGGGTTGTAAATTTTAAATAAATTTGTAAAAAAACGAGTGTACCATACGTCGCACACGCGCAGCGTCGTGGCTTGGCGTAGCTCTTACTGAATATACGTTAACTCCACCATGCTCCAAGACGCCTAATGATGTCTACGTGTGAATTCCCAGCGCCGCGCCTACAACAAGCAATGTGTTATTTGATAAATAAGATTTAAAAAAACTCGTTTTAAGTGCTGTTTTTAATTATGATTTTATAATTTTGCGATTGTATTACATATTTTGATTTTATACTTTCTGTCCCGATTAAATGGACTAGTGTCCCAAATAAACGATGTAAATTGCTGCTATTTCCTTTATTTGGTTTCTGTTGTATAAGATTTGGCCAAAACAAACGACTGCCCCGATTTATCGGTGGCCCAGTTAACCGGAATCGACTTTAGTCGGCTTGAATCGACTGTAGCCAGTTTGTTACAATGCAATTTAAAACTTCGCTTTTTATAAACTTCTAATTCCTTTAAAATAAATAAAGATTAGTTCAGTCAGAATTGATGATACAGCCTTCATGTAAGTTCCTGCACCCTTAAATACAGTTTTACCTAAATTACGCACAATTCTTAATTGGTAGTAGTTAAGCTAATGGCAAAAGCAACGAATAAAAATATTAATAGGAATTTTTAAATTTGACTATCGTCCTTAACTTGTTATAAGCTAAAGCAAACCTACCATAATTATCTCATTACTGTGCTACGGTAGACATCTATTTAAAATGATTTACAAGCAGAATGTATATTAGGAGTATACTATATTATATTCAACTCCATCAGACAAGAATTGTCCTTGAACCAATATTATAGGTGACAGTAAGCCGATAACAATGTTCTGGGAGAAGAAATGAAACAGGAAGGTATTTTGTTCTAAAATATATTCAAAGCATTACTGTAATATGAAAATCACATATAAGTACAATTATAATAAAATTGTCTCCTGTTGATCTATCTTTCATTCGTTTTTGTGTAATAATTATGCACTACTTTCTCAATAATGGAATTTGCATAGCCATATTTATTTAACTACTTACACCGTGCCCCAGTGCTCTGTTTTCTCTTTTTCTTAGTCCACGTTTATCTGTTTCCGAAGATAGGACTCCACAATGTAACTTAATCAAAATTTTATATATTTTACTTAGTCTACTAATAATACAAAAATAAGAAAATTGTATGAATTATTTAACAATTAAGGTGACATTTTGGATGTTGAGACACTAGCCATTCTATCACAAATATTGCGTGAGTAGTATAGCTGTAGGCAAGGCTGTTTTAATTAGTTAGGGTTTTCTACGTTATTGCGATCGCAATAAAGATACACGACACAAATTTTGTAACCTGTACTGAAAACTATGTACGGATATTATTTAAAAAAAAATTGATTTCACTTTTGACATTTCCCTTTTTAACAAGGATTAATGCCCGTATGACACGTCGTTATATGCAATGCAAAATTTACTTGTAAATTTGTCAATTAAATTTCCTGATAAAAATTCATGAAAATTTGACAAGCTTTACAAATTCCTGTATGCCACCTGTGGCATTTTTAATGTTAAATTTAGCACGTGCGATTGCCTGTTAATAAATATTTTAGTGATATTTTTGCCATTATATGGTTTCGGTTTGTATTACTGCTATTTTGTCAAACAGTTGGTTATGTTTACTTTTAATCTAATTCGAAAGTTATCCTGTATTTGCTATGTTGTTTTAGTTAGGAAGTTGTTATTACACAGGCCTGCAATGTAAAAGTTGTCTGACAAGTAATAATTGATTCCTATAAATATTTAAGTTATCAGTTCAGAAAAAATAGTAAAAAAATTCCATCGCGTACCAATTTTACTCAATTAGTAATAGTATTTTGATTAAAATTAAACGCATTGGTATTTCTTTAAATTCTCCATTATTTACAGGTATTAATTGTATGAGTGCTTTACTGAAATTCATTGTAATGGTAAATAAAGAAAATTGAAATAAAGTGATAAAAGCAACGAAGGGACATACAGGTTTCGTAAAAAAAGTGTACAATGCCTCTTTTGGGATGAAATTTTGTGGCAAAGAGCCCATGGGCGCTTATAATAATATGTTCCATTTGTATCGAGCAACTTAGAAGATGGTCGAAGGCAGAAAACAATTTTCCGTTTCGGAATTCTCATGATATGGCGGAACCTCGCAGCCATACCGATGACTGTTACTTCTGTTCTATGAATGTTTGAGGTTTTTACAAGAATAATAAAAAAGACACTTCATATCCTAATTTACTATTTGCAATACGTCCTGAGAAACATGGTCCAGAAATGCTGGCGCCAGCACCTCCAAAAATTTTAGAAAAATCGCTCAGCAGCAATTCATACGAAGAAGTTAAAGATTTCAGTGATGACAAATACAAATAAAGAGGTGAATATTTTTCATAGACTGATTTAAACGACTTGGATCTTGGACTTGGTAGATTTGGATCTACCTAAGAAATCTGCAGAACTTTGGGCTCGAGACTAAAGGTAAAATATATGTTAGGACCTGGCACTTGTATCTCATGGTTCAGATACAGAGAACGAGACTTACTTCTTTTTCAGAGGAAGGTGATTTAGCTTACCAGCGATATTCCCGAGGTAAATTCAACGTAAAATCTGAAGTCGCCAATTGGAGATTATTTATCTATTCCTAAAAAAAGAAGCCTCAAAGTAGTGCTTCTCCATAATAGTAATAAGTACAGTTCAGTACCAATAGGACATTCTGAGCATTTAAAAAACGATACGACAATTTAGCTTTCCTTCGTAGCAAACATAAGTACAATAATCATGAATGGATAGTGTGAGATGTTAAAGTCATATCTATGATTTTGTGACAACAAAATCGATACACTAAATACCCGTACTTTTTGTGTGAGTGGGACAGTCGAGATCAACAGCAACACCGGATGAAGACGGAATGGCTAGAGCAGTGGTCGCCAACCTCTTCAATGTGTTGAGCTACTTTGTTAATTTTGGAATAAACAGCGAGCTACCCACACGGAAGCCACGTAACGCAACGTAAATGAAATAATCCACAGTTAATTTATCATTATATGTATTTATTTTACTATTTAACTGGTAATACATAATACATAGGTACAAATAATAAACTAATAACAAAATAACTAATATTACTAGTACGTACTTGTTCATAGCTACATTCCTACCTATCAAACGAAGGTGTTTGAAAAATAAACACAAACTTTTATCCAGCCACAACGGCATGTCACGTATGATTTAAAAATAGTTAATAATAACAACAAAAAAGTAACGCACTATCATGAACATAAACATTGAAAAATAAAAAAGCACGTTCAATGAGAAGGCTGACACTCAGACTCATCGATAATTTTTTTAATGTTTGCAGTATAATTTGATGCAGCCATTCGAATACAATTATCCAAATGTTCATCTGTAAGTCGATTGCGATATTTGTTCTTAATAAACTTCATATTGGAAAAAGAAGATTCACACAAATAGGTTGAACTGAATAATGCTTTCACTTTCAAGGCAACACGGCATAGAACTGAATATTTGTCTTTATTTACAATAGGCCAGATACATTCAGTACTTGAGACTAACGATTTTAAGGCTAAATCATTTTGAAACTCAATGACTTCCATTTCTGTTGCAGCGATGTCTTCGCCAAAGTTCTGCATAACACAAGTTGCAAACTGTTGGATATCAATTTCCATAAAGGGTGAAACAACAAACTGCGCTACTAAAGCCATTTCATTGAAATCCTTAAAACGATTTTTGAAGTTATTCTTCAGGGTAGAAATTATTTCTACATGATATTTGTTGTCATAGGGTTCTAATGGATTTTGAGATATTTTTTCTGAAAGAATAGGAAAATGCTTGGCATCGCTGTTAATTAGGTTTTGTTCCAAAAACTCCAGCTTTTTGATAAATGCTTTTATATCAGAAATCATTTCCGCTAGTTCTTTGTCTCTCCCCTGAAGCTGCAAATTAAGTTCGTTTAATTTCTCTGTAATGTCCACGAGAAAACCAAAATCTCTAAGCCAGATTGAATTTTCTAGTTCCGGAGTCGGTTCATCGCGTTGTTTGAAAAATTGAACTATGCCAGATAGGACATCATTAAAACGTTTCAGCACCCGTCCTCTACTTAACCATCGGACTTCAGAGTGAAGGAGTAGGTCCCCGTATTGACAGTCAACTTCATCGGCCAAGGTTCTGAATAATCTTCTTTGTAACGCTTGAGCTCTAATCTTGTTCACAATTTTTACCACCAGTTTCATAACGTTCTTTAGTTTCAGGAAATTTCCACATAATGCTTGCTGATGGATAATGCAGTGGTAACAGAGAAATTGCGGAAAAGTTTCATCTTTACGACATAACGCCACCAGACCCTTATCACAACCCACCATAGCTGGAGCGCCATCGGTTGTCAAGCCTACCATTTTCGATATTGGAATTTTCTTGGAAGAAATAATATTTTTTAAATGAGAAAACAACTCCTGTCCAGTAGTGTGTCCTTTCAGTGGAATGAACTTCAAAAGATCTTCTTTAATCGTAAAATCACTAAAAACCATCCTGACGAACACGGCCATCTGGGCAGTGTCAACGACATCTGTTGATTCATCCAGTTGAAGTGAAAAATAAACACAGTTATCTAAGTCAGTTCTTAACTGTAAAAAAATATCATTGCTCATTACTTCTACACGTCTCATCAATGTATTAGCAGAAAGTTGCATAGATTTTATAGCTGAAACTATCTCGTCTTTATTTCTAAAGTTGGCAAATAACGAATCAGCAGCTTCTAAAAACGCCTGTTTTATCATTTCCCCGTCTTCATAAGGTTTCTTTTTTTGTGCAATTATCTGGGACACACGGTACGATGCTTCAGTTGCAGCCTTATTTTTGTCGACTGTTCTTAAAAATATTGATTGTTGTCCAATTAACTGTTTTTTTAACTGTTTCAGTTTCTCCTTTCTGGCGGCAGAATGTAGTGGGAATGATTTTTAAAAATTAGAATGTACAGTTTTATGATGTCTCTCAATATTTCCTTTTTTAGCAACGGAGACCGAAGTATTACATAACAAACACACATTTTTATCTTTAACTTCTGTAAAAAAGTATTGTTCTTCCCATTCCGAATGAAAGTGGTATGTCTTTACGTTCTTACAACTGCTTGCCATAATATTATTTTTGTTGTTCTCTACTAACCCAACCGCTGGACGTTGGTTACGCGTTCAGTTTTAAACTAAGCGCAATGTCGCCGCGCCGTGCGTATTTATCCCGTTCAAAGCAATCCAGATCATTCTCGAACACTAACGCGCTGGTCCCGCTGGTCGGTTCTAGCCGATTCTAGCTTCATGGCGTCAGCGGCAGATCGCTCACCGCAACGTTGCCGCTGTTTATGTTTAATATTATGACAATTAGATTTTTTTGTGGAATTTTCGGAAGCTTCTCTGATTTTTGCAGTTTGTATTTTTTAAATTAAAATCGTTGTGAGAGCTACCAGAATTGCCTCCGCGAGCTACCGGTAGCTCGCGATCGACAGGTTGGCGACCACTGTTCTAGAAGGTCACACAGATCATTTTGCAAGAAATGCAAGATATTTCTGAAAGCCTTGTTGGTAAAAAGAAGGGGCCGATGAGATTGTCACCAAGAAGACCACACCAGACAGTTAATGGAAAGGTATGTTGGTAATGCAGCAGTCGTATGAGGGTTTTCTTCGTTCCAAGTATGGGTGTTTAGAAAATTAGTAATACCATTTCTTGTAAAACATGATTCATCGCTAACCAGCAGGCAGCTCAGGAAGTTAGGATCTCGTGTGCATTGTCGAATTAACCACTGGCAGAAATTTCTGCGCGCTTGTTATAATCTTCTGGTAACAAATCTTGTACAGGCGTAACGTGAAATGCATACACAATTGTTGCTCACGCAATGTTCGCCATACGCTTGTACATAATACATTAAAACGAAGTGACAATCTTCTGGTGCTAGTACTACGAGATAACTGAACAGCATTAAGTATCCCTTCTTCAACGTTTGCAGTTCGTTGAAATCTTTGCCAACCAGCATTTATTCGTTTCGTTCAGGCTTTAGCGTGCCAGGGTCCCTAAGACGCCTTTCAATGGCTTCAAACGTTTTACGATTTGGTATCCTTCTAGAGGGAAATGTTTCGTGGTATCTTCGAACAGTAGCAGCGCCATTTTTTACGTACCTTGTCATAAATTAAAAGCATGTTTGTTTGTTCTGCAAAACTGAACACATTTGTGGTGTTTCCCATGACAATAACAAATTGAAAGGTCTTCAAAGTACTATTAACTCACACGAAAACGATCATGAGCTAGTAAAACAGGTTACTTAATAATAATCAACAGGTTTAACGACAGATGTTTAATTACCAATGCTTATATTGCACATATTGAGTTTAAAATATTGAGCAAAATGAGAAAACATAAAAAATAAGGTTAGGTTACGTTAGGTTAGATTAGATTAGTTTAGGTTAGGTTGGGTCGGGGCCTCGGTGGTCTAGCGCGGCAACGCCTTGCCACTCGAGGCCACAGCGAATTGTAGTCGTTCCGCTGTGGTTTCGAATCTCAGTTGGAGCGACCGCATTTCGCTTAGTTAAGTTTAGGGTGCATGCTGCATGAATGGTTAGTGTGTAAAGGATGGCCGCACCCCTCTGAAGTAATGCGAAAGCTGTTCCGGGGAGGGCCCGGTAGTATGAATGAATGAGAAAAAAAAGGTTAGGTTGGGTTATGTTAGGCTTAAATCTTTCTATTACATTTGCCACTACGTACTAGGTATTATATATAACTGCCAATAAACTTAATAAATTTGTTTAAATATAGAGACATTTATTACCATTTACCAGAATTACTAGTGATTATAAATAATTACCGGTTTCTACGCGTAATCCCCGAATTATCTACATTTACCGTAACGTACGAGGTGTATTCAACTGAAACCCATCTTTACTTTATAAAATATTCATTCAACAATTTAATTACAAATAATTACCGTCACAGTTAAGGCACCTATCCCATTGTTTTACTAACCGACGTATACCCTGCTCATAGAATTCTTGTGGCTGCTGATTGAAGAAGTCTTCCACAGCTAGTCAGACACAAAATGCCGACCTTCTAACGCCTTTTTCAGCGGCCAAAAAATATGGAAATCATAAGGAAATAGATCCCGGATGCTCTAAAATCCTTCATTTTTTTCGTTGAAGATTTTCTTTTACCACATTAGCAACATGAGGCCTAGTATTGTCGTGCAGCAAAATGACCCCACGCGTAAGTTTTCTGGACGTTTCCGTCTTATTGCTTAATGAAGCTTGTTTAAAGCTTCGTTGTGCAGATTTCCATTGACATTTACTCTAGGTTCCTTAAACTCTATCAACAAGGGTTCTTCATGGTCAAAAAAAAATGTTAACATCACCTTGCCTACAGAAGGTTGTGCTTTAAACTTCTTCGGTGGTGGTGAACTGGAATGTTTCCACTGCATCGACGATAACTTACTGGATGGCTTGTAGTAATGGCACCAAGTTTCGTCACCAGCAACTATTGATAGAAGAAAGTCGTCACCATTTTGCCTATAGTCTGTGAGGTGTTGCTGAGATAAGTCCATTTGCAAACATTTCTGTTCATTAGACAAGAGACGAGGCATCCATTGCGAACAAACTTTACTGTAACCCAGATTACGAACAATCCTATGGACAGTTTCTACACTCGCATCAACAATTTCTGAAATTTCTCTAATTGAAATTCAACGATTTTCTCTAATAAGGCCTTCCACACATGCCATATTGTTTTCTTTAATGCAGCACACCGTGCACCTGGTCGCGGCTCATCCATAATCCGCTCTTTTCCATTCTTAAATTTTCGGCATCATTTTTTCACAATTGAGTACGCAATAAATGTATTTCCATAAACTGCTTGCATTCGCTTATGAATCTGCAATGGCTGCACACCTCCAGGTATAAAAATTGTGGGAACCCACGCTAATCAAACTTGGCCGGATTTTCAACAACAAACACCATTTAAAAATCGAAGTTTTAAAAGTCAGAATCAAATCCAAACGCCAGAAACTTATTAATGTGTTTCTTACAAACCCTACTAACGTTATCAAACGGCATTTAAATTATTGCATTTGTTTTCAAGGCTAAGTTGATCAAAGATGGGTTTCAGTTGACCAAGCCTCGTATACAACCAATAACAGAATCACATATTTAGTTTGTTAAGTTAAACATACCTACGTGAAACAATAAACACCAAATGTTTTAAATTCACAGATAATACGCTTTAGAACATTATAATAATAATGCATTCTTTAAAATTTACTTACTTACTTACTTTTGAGTGTGACTATCCACGAAGGGCCTTGACCTCCCATTTGAGTTTCGAGATTGAACTTCTAAATTTAACTTTTTACAAACGATCAATAACAAACCAGTTGATTGATGGACCTTGATTTTGCTAAACAATTCTATCTTGTCAAGTTCTATCTATCTTTCTGGAATATAAAGCATAAGAGAACATTACATCACCGTCAACCACTACTGAGCCCTTCAAGTTTAAGGGACTTAAATAAGAGTTCAGGAATGAACTATGAATTGTGGCTTTAAATGAAATTGGTAGCTTTTCCAACAAATTATCAAGTACTGTAGGTTGCAGCTCCAGATTTACAGCAGTTATTGGAAATGCTGACAGGTGCAGCCCCTTAAATATCATTTGAGAGATATATTTGATTGAAATTTGGAACAGCATCTCAAGTTTTTCGTAAAATCTCACAAACAAAACGAGTCGTGGATATTTCAAAACAATACAACTCTATAAATGGAAGGACGAGGCTTCCATAGGACATAAAATAAGTTTTTTTTTTGGCTAAAGCAGGCAGAGATATCAGAATGCAAAATTGATTGTCATCATTTTCTTCAATTCCAGGGGATTGTACATCACAATGTCCTACCAGCTGGTCGAACGGTAACTCTGGACAGACAAAGTGGAGGATATTTATTTTCCTTGCATTGGAGGATATATATACATCCATAACATAAAATTGCTTTGACTAGTGACTTATAAAACAGAAGCGCAATACTGCAATTCCGTTTATGTCGGCTATATGTCCCTCGGGTTTTCTAGTTGTGTTCGTCAGTATGTTCTCAGAGGTTCTTCTAACTACATTCTTAAATATTGTGCTGTTTGCAACTGTATGCAACAGTAGAACTTTATAATTGACCTCGAGAACAGTGCGCAGAAAAGATGTAAAAGGCTGATTTTTCTTCTGATACTTTTTCTCTCTACAGTCCTTTCGCTCTCTCGGGAGCGTGGTGACATGCTTTCCTTCTTTGTCCGTGGCGTGCGTATAAAGAAATGTACGCAAACATAGAGAACCTGCTGTTTATCCCGGCCTTCCAACCGCTAGAAGTGTCATGCAGGTCTTCTCCAGAGAAGGTGTTGTAAGCAGAGGCACTTCGGTGGCTTGCTATTGCCTTCCTAGAGGGAATGACCGCGTAGAAATCCGATGATCCTGGATCAGGGATCGAACCTACGTCCTTCAGCGCAGCAGTCCAACGCACTAACCGCCGCATTACGGTCATGCCGATACTTTCTAAGCTAAGCTAGTCTAATTGCTCGTCATATAAAGTATGTTGCTATATTTTTTTCTAGTTAGTGGTGCTCTAACTCATTTTCTCCCTTTTCTGCGGGGTGGGATGAAGTTTTTCATTTATACTACACCCACCGGCGGGCAACAACTGAGAATTGGTCCTGATGCTATAAGATGTGCGTCGGGTTGCGGAGCCAATTCGAACATTTACTTTGAATATTTTACTATTAAAAATATGTTTTTGCCCTTTCATATCGCGATAATAAGTAATTGCGAGACATATGTTTAGATAAAATTATCAGTTTAATTTAACCTAGAATAGTGCGGTGTAATTTTGAAACATCCTGCATATGAAAATGACAGCTAATTGATTGTTGTTGTTGCGCTTCTCTTTCTTCCTTTATTATTACCTCAAGGCTTGTTTATTGATCATGCTATGGATTCATTGTACCCATAATAATTCTTGATCGGAATTATTCCCATTAGGGTTACCAACTGTGGACGATGCTAACATTACAACCAGGATTGATAGTTTATGCACCTTCCGAGGAATAGTTAGCTACGTGGTAACCAACTATATAGAACTGGGACTATATGATTACTGGTTAACTTTGACCAACATTTTAGAGAAATTTATTTTTCTTCCTCTTTGTATAGATCAAATATCTGATAATTATCTATAACGTAAAATGTAAAATTTGGAAGATACGTGCCACTATATGTTTTACGATGGTCAAAGATGTTCGCATGACAACCGGGACTAACCGCTTCGCATACCCTCCGAAGCTCGACCGGTTGTATATGTCGCTATATTGATCCAACCATTCGAGTACTAAATTTATTTATAATTTGTAATCTTTTACGTAGATATTAAATTTAGTATAGTTATTATGTTCTTCATCTCTGTATGGAGTACCTAAATTCATTCATACATTTCAGATTTGCAATACCAAGAGATATTCATTTTCTATAAAGTTGGTATTTCTACCATTCGTTTCAAATCATCCGTACTCCTGGTAAGAAGTCTTTCGTTACCGTCTTGTCGAATCTCTAGGCCTCCATTCTAGCATCTTCTTCGGGTATCTGTTATCATTCATGTTCTGCCATCCGAAATGGATGGAATAACATGAGGAAAGTAGACCTATTGGTGATGATGAAGATGATACATCTAGAATTTTGGAATAAATGTGTCACAATTAAGTTTACTTCAATTCTTTAATTATTTTATTATACAGTTTTTAGAAATTTTTAGAACTAATGTCTTGTATTTTAATAGGTTTAAAACTGGCGTTCAAATTATTTTGTTTACAAGCTGCATATCTACACTAACTATCGGTGCCGTGTTATATAATTATTAAATTTCTTAATTGATTTGTTACTAAAATCTTTTCACATTTAGGAATCATGTTTTCCTTTTTTTTGGAATTACTATTCACTACTTACTTTATTCATTGTTTACATTTCCCATATTATGTGAACCATCTGCAATACTAACTATCCGCAGATATTAGTGCTAATTGCTCAGTTCTCTGGCACACATAGACTTTTACAGTTTTACTTTTCGCCCAAAAGATTTACTCCTATATTTTTTATGTACATATTGCTTATACAATTGTGAAAACGTTAAACTAATGTAAACCAGCCGTGGAAATGGAAAACCCCCAACTGTGCTGAAAACAGTAATGAAGCAATAAATTTCAAGCTCATTCATGATTGTAGTTAAGACATGTGAAATTGAAAAATCTTTTTGTACCAGTTCTAGAGAAGAATTATAGTGCAAACATAAAATGTTGCTTATTTTTAAGCTTAACGTAACTGTCCGCATGCTGTACTTTGTTCACATATTTAAATACTTTTATAATAATATGGTGTTTCAAAAAGTATTGTAAGTATTGCTTTAACTACTAAAATCATCCTATGCATTTATAGTGTTAACTATGCAAATCATTTATTGAAACACTTGATGTGTTGACATTGTTCTTGCTGGAAAAAATCTGAAAGTGTCTGTCTGTTAAGAAGTAAAGCCGTACAACCCGTGCCGCTGCAATATGTAACACGTTAAAAACCACTAGTGGGATTGGAACTACTTCAAGCATAACTCATACTTAGGATTGTACAGTGGTCCAAATATGGCTTATGTGCAAAGAGATGCTTGGAAAACCGCGTCCTAGATCTCGCTCAATCACAAACAACAACACTAACTCAAAGAAGAAGAAGGCACTAATAAAGGCCTTGAAGTTGTTTGTCATCTTACTTCTAGTTTAAATTTCACAGCTGCGAAGTGTCACTTTTCGGTCTCTCTAAATTCGATAATAATACTTGTTCTTGGTTGGTCCTTATTTTTATTTCTGTTTAAATTCTTTCATAAATTAAAGTTTTCTTTAAATTAGCGTCCTGCTTAAATGCAATATTTTCATTGTAAAAATATAGTATAAAATGACGAGAAATTAAATAATAGGAATCACAGCAATGCGATCATTGCTAGTTAATTTCTATAAAGTTGATCTCTTACTGTAGTAATTAACAGTTTTACTGAGATTAGTTACTTTTGTATTAGTAGTTAACAAGAAGGGCACTCATGGTGTAACCGTACTATAGTAGAAACTAAACAATTGGAAAAAATTTAGTTCTATATAATTCAGTAAATGTTCAAAATTGCCTCCACCCACACATTTTCTAAGCATGACAAGTGTAATTGATGTACAAACCTCGGTTATTCTATTTCGTGGGTCATGCTCATTTACTACCGGAGTTCGGTATACTATTTCCATAATTGCACCTCAGGGCAAAAAGTCTAGTGGAGCGTTATTGCAATGTCTAGGTAGCTTTGAACGCACAGCTCCTCTTCTAATCCAATTTTCTCCAAATACATTATTTAAGTAATTCCAAACGTCCTAATTGTAGAGAGCAAGACACTCATCATATTGGAATGGTAGTTCACTTTGACTTACATTGGGAATTCTCATTCACTGCCTTTAACACTGCTGATTAGTTTTCCGTGTTCGTAATCTAGGACTACATCTTCTAAAGTTAATAATTTATCAGCATTAAACATATTTTAAGGCGCCGAAATATGCTTTCAGGCGGTGGTCTTCTAATTGGATAGTCCATCATATATAAATAAGCAACAAATCTGTTTTTGCGTTATTTGAATACATTTTAGGTATGTAAAGTTTAGGAACCTCGGTGGTCTAGTGCGAGAACGCATTGCATGCAGTCGCTCCGTTGGGACGATAGAATCCCGACTGGGGCGACCGCATTTGCTTAGTTAAAGTTTAGTGTGCATGTTGCACGAATGTTTAGTATGTAAGGAACGCCCGCACCCCCCTGAAGCAATGTGAAAGCAGTTCCAGGTGGAGGGGGCGGTAGTATGAATGAGTGAGAAAATAAAAAAAAAAGGTATGTAAAGTTTAACAGTCGAAAGTCATTTATTCGATGATATGTTAATCATTGCTACGAATATTTGCAAAATTGTTTTTGTTAGCACTAACAAGGAGCATCATTCTGGTGTTCATTTGTGCGACTCAGCGATTTTCACTTTAAAACAATATACGAGCTAAGAAAACGGCCTGCATTTGCAAAAGAAAGAGAAAAATACTATCTGCTTGGCCATGGTTTTATTTTTGAACACTGATTATTTTATACAATAACATAAAACAATAAACTGTCCAAATAGTAAATATACTATAAAAATACTACGAATATCTTACCCAGGCCAGAGTCGCGCTGACAAAATGCAGTTTCAATCTGTTTATAAATAAAATCCGGAAAACAAACTTCTCAAAGCTGAAAAACTCCACGACACTAATTAATTGAAAATGTATTTTTCAGTGTTCCACCAAGTGACCTCCTCCTGCGTTTGGGCGAACACGATCTCTCCACGGATAATGAGCCATACATCCATCAGGAGCGAAGGGTGCAAATAGTGGCTTCTCATCCGCAATTTGACCCTCGAACCTTCGAATATGATCTCGCTTTATTAAGATTTTATGAGCCTGTACAATTTCAACCCAATATAATCCCAGTTTGTGTTCCTGGCAACGACGACAACTTTGTGGGTCGAACTGCGTATGTCACCGGATGGGGACGGCTTTATGAAGGTTTGTTGATAATAATTTGTGTGAATATCCCGTTTCATATTGAAATACTGTGCACATAAGGGTACTATAACTTTAAGGTACTTTATGAATGAACTACGCTTTTGTGTATTATTCTCTGTATATAGCTTCAAGTGGTATAAATTGAAATATTCCTTGAATAATTGTATTATGCATTTTCAATACAATATAATAATATGATCAGTTTCATATGAAATGCACCACCCATTAAAAATAAAGCTACGTGTTTGAAAATTTGCTAAAATAATGTTCTATTATTGCGTACGAAATGATCACTATTTTCATTAAAAAATCAAGTGGTTGTGGTATTTGTCTACTGTCTCTCATCAACTTGTTGCTTAGAAACAAAACAATATCTAGTAAACATTAATTAGTTGTTTCGAGATTTTGTTACATTTTGTGACAGAATTAATGTTTTAAAATGCCTCCAGTAAGACGTAGAAATATAACCACATTTCAGATTTTGATAGAGGTCGAATTATCAGCATGAAAGAAGCTGGACTTTCTTTTCGTGAAATTGGTAGAACGGTAAATCGGGACAACACTACAGTTGCACAAATATGGTCTGCTTGGTCAGAAGAAGGCATTCAGCGACATCGTCCAGCTGGTAGACCTCCACGTAGCAGCAATGTTCGTGAAGATCGATTTCTTCGAAGAATGGCTACAACGTCTGTTGCTGTAGACTGGATGCGAGCTCTTCACCGCCGCGTGTCAGTGGCAACAGTTTACAGAAAAATCTCTTCTTTTGGACTGCGATCCTACCGTCCATTCCAACGGCTCCCTTTAACTGCACATCACAAGGCTGTTAGGCTTGCTTGGTGTCAAGAGCGGCAGCATTGGAATCAGCAATGGAACGACATTGTCTTCACTGACGAATCAAGATTTTGTTTGTGGGCAAATGGCGGCCTTGGAAGGTACGTTGATATCGAGGAGAAAGACGAAATCGAGAGTTTGTGGAAAGACGGCATACAGCTTTAACACCTGGAGTTATGGTTTGGGGTTCGATTTGTTTCGGTAGCAGATCACCTCTTGTGTTCGTCCCAGGCACTATAAATGCTTATCGCTATATTCATAATGTCCTGGAACCGGTGTTAGTACCATTCTTGCAGACATTGCCAAACGGTATTTTCCACTAGGATAACGCACCACCACACACGGCAAACATTACCAAAATATACCTCCAACAAGCAGAATTGCAAATGTTGCCTTGGCCTGCACGATCACCGGACTTATCGCCGATCTAACATTATTAATTTTGTTTTCGTTGTTGTTATTGTTGTCTTATAATTGTTAATCTTTTGTTATGATAACCTGATCATTTCATACGCAATAATAAGATATTATTTTAGCAAAGTTCAAACCCGTAGCTTTATATTTAATGTGTGGTGCATTTCATATGAAACGAAGTGTATATGGGACTTCAAACCTTTTTTACATCAATTCAAATCAAATGTAAATAAATCTTTTCTTCTTGTCCGATGTTGATAAATTTCATTGTTTTGAAAAACTAGCTATCCAAAAATAATTTCCAGTCAAGGAAAACGGGAGGTCAAGCTTAATTTCCACTTAAGGAAAATGCACAAATGAGTGTGGAAAATGGATGAAATCGGACCCAGAAATGAAAAATTTGATAAAAGAATTTGTAATTTAGGGTATCTCTTGAAAACGAGACCGTTATTTTTTGCAGCCTCTGAATTAGCATTTTCCAAAAAAAGATTATTTAAAGAGGTATTTAATAGAGTTTGGAACAGAAATGACAATTAGATACATACCTAATTTTGAATTTGTCAATTCTGGGTCGGATTTCATCCACTTTTCACACCCAATTGTACATTGTTCTTAACTGGAAATTAAGCTTGAACTGTTAGCTTTACAAAACAACGAAGTGTATCAACATTGGACAAGAAACAAAAAAGCTATCTACATTTTAGTGAATTGATATAAAAATATTTGAAGCACCGTACCTCCGTAAAGGTGCCGAGTTAAAAAATAGTAGGTAATGTAGGCGTTAAATGACCTCAGCTATGAGTGGTTAAAGTTTTTAGCACATGTGTAGAACCACGCTGTATAAACTACCAATGTTATTTTAATTCTTGCACAATATTTCCTGAAAGAGCTGTCACTGTAAGAGGGAAATACAATAAAACAAACAATACAAATTCATACATTTCCTTTGTAAATGCTTGCTATACTCGAGAATATCCTGGGTCTTCTATAGTTGGAGTGTACATACTACGAACACATAAATACGCTTTAAAAAATATTATATTTTATCCACGCTTAGTACTCGTAAGGGTAGACGTGTGGGTCAACCCGGTCAACAAGTTGGTTTGTAACTCTATCGTCCTCTTAGTGGTGGTTCGAGTTCCATTCGGAGCACTAAACTACTGTGCACATTTTTCGTATCACAGTGTGGAAAGTAATGGTACTACCAAAAATTTCCCCAGGAAGTTTTCATTCCTGATAATATAGGAGTGAAAATCGCCAATAAGCTACTCCAGCCCAACCTATTGGCAGCAGTGCGTACTGTAGATATATTACTAATTTACACAATGTGTTTTGTAAACAGTATAAAGTTTTAAAACCTGTAGTAATAAAGCATTGGCACTCTAAGAAGATAGTACTCATCCAACCAAACAAAAAGGTCTTAACCAACATATGTTTGCAAACCAACTGTTTCAAAGGTAGTGGCGATTTGGTTTGTTGTTTTTTGATATGATTGTGGGAAAACATACAGTAAAGGCACTGACAGGTATATAAATCTAACATTTGAGAGTCCGAGAACGACCTTTCTCTGTACGGTTGTGTTATTTCGCTGCGCGAATTCTCGAGTGTTATATACCAAAATCGTGAGGTGAGAACTTTCCTTTTCAAAGCTTAATTACTGAGCGAATGTTTAATACTCCTTTTTCCTTATCTTTTCCCTTATTTATTCTTTTTGGATCCTCCCTAAATAACCTTAAATCTAAGTAGAACCTGCGAGAGATTCGGTCACGGCCGAATCTCTCCGCAACCTATCATACTACACAGCAAATAAAATGGACGGAATAGAAATCGACAGGGCCTCCAGCCAAAGAAGCGAAGTCGAAAACGATAAAAGTACAATGAACCCTACAGATAGAAATACACAATACACGACTGTTGTTAAACGAAATTTTACCTTCAAATATCCCAAGAAAAATCAAGGAATAATTTTGAACTCAATAGAAGGAATCATCCTGAAGGATTACATCTATGCGATAGGAAACATAATAGGCCCAAAAAACATCGTAGCGGCCTCAAGAATGTCAAATGAAAGAATTTGCCTATACCTCTCAGTAAAAGAACGCGTAGAGAAACTTTTAGAAAAACACGAAACAGTCAAAATTTTAGAACACAACATTAACATACGAAGATTAATAACACCAGCAAAAAAACTAATAATATCCAACGTATGCCCATCCATCCCAAACGAAGCTATAGAAGAAGCATTAAACAAATTATCGATCAATTTGATTTCACCAACATACTTCATGAAAGCAGGATTTAAAGAGGATGAATATTCACACATAGTCAGTTTTAGACGATTTGTTTTCTTTACAACAAAAACAAATGCTCCCTTACCAGAGTCTATCATCGTCAACTTTGAAGGAGACGAGTATAGAATATTCCTACAAATAGATGAAATACGTTGTTTCAAATGCAATTCCTTGGGACACATTTCAAGTAAATGCACAACAGCCACCAATGACACAGAAACAATAATAAATGAAAGAAAACGTACCCTGTCCAGTAACAACACTGAAGAATCTAACATTACTGTAAACATAGAAAACGAACCCACTACACAAATACCAGCCAATCAAAAAATAATAACATCAGCACAAATACATAAT
>JABXWE010013647.1:0-11713 GCA_014611495.1 Limonius californicus
GATTTTACGTTTTTTTTTCGACGTTTCGGCGTCCCCCGCGCCCTCTTCGGGGATGTTACAACCGCCTTCGCCGGCTGTCGATGCGCCGTACTTATGCGAACAGATTGAGCTCGCGACCGACCCGCTGCGATGACGTGGACACGTGCTGGACATCGATTCGTGTTTCGAATTTGGACGCCCTTGGCGGGCTACGGGAAAGTGCCATAAGGAAAAGTCCCGTTACAGTAGACAAAATATCGTGAAGAAATATCAAGTCGTTCAAAAGTTAGTAGGGGCGGAGGACATTTTACGACCGCACTGTATATAAAGCCTTTTCTTTCGCAAAAACAAATTAATTTACCTCAACAGCAAACCATTTTTTTTGTTAAGTACATATATAAAATTTCCACAGAGCTTAGTTATTATTTATTTAAAGAAGGTTTCCCGTGTTTCTACCTTAGCGCTGAGGAGAACACGTGGCAGAGAAGAGGCCGATGCCCAGGAGTGGGACGAAAAGACCTAACCAAGGGTAGAGCGTAGCCCACGGGTTCAGTTAGTTGTAACCTAATAGTTTAATGTTAATTTAGGTTGTTTGCTATTTCAGCATTACTCAGTTTCACTATAAAACCACAAACACTAAGATCCATCATTAAAATTTTAATTTTTGTTTTAGGTATTATTGATACTCTTTCAATACATGCAACAGTTGAATATCATCGTTAATATTTCTATATTTAAGTGGTTGACATATTTCAAAGTAATAAAACCCAATTTGAAGAAAGTAAATGATACCAGTGATTAATAAATAAAAATAATCAAATCTTATAATGTACCAAAACTAAAACCAGCTAATACCAAAAATCACTTTCTACATTTGCAGTGATTCTGACAGTTGTGATATTCCTCTACCTCCAAAACCTACTCATTCACGTGAGAGGTCTTTGACAAAGCCTCCATCACCACGATTGTTACGCCACTCGCTGGCGACGCCCACTGAAGGAAATGCACCAATGCGAAACTCCTGGCCTGACTCAAGCTTGGAAGAGGCTCCGCCCCTTCCACCCAGATCCCACAGTAAGCTAAAATTTTTATTTTCTGCCAAGTAGTTCGTACTAGCTAATTTTTTCAGCGCCCGACAAGCGGCCTGGTTCCATTACCAATGATCCCCCACCAAACATTCCAAAACGAGGCCAAAAGAAATTATCAGCGACATCAATATTTAGTATTGAATCCATAGTGGACATCTCTTTGGAGGATTCAAATCATGATAGCCATTTAGGGTCATCCTCAAACAGCCTCACCCTTTCTACAACCCATGCAGACCCCGAAAGCCACGATCTGCGCGATTCAGGTATAAGTATTACTGACAACTCTCACCTTAACAATTTCAATCATACGTGCTATGATGAATTTGACTTGCGTTCACACCAACAAGAGATGAACATTAATGCAAGTCCCCAGGAGTTTAGTCCTAAGTTAGAAAATCCACCCCCTATCCCTCCTAAAGCAGTGATGGGGCTGCACTCGAGTGTTAATTCCAGTTTTGACATGGGCGGTGGTAGTTTGGAGCGCAGATCTAAGAAAGAAGGCAATGTGGAGATCACTTCTCCTGGAAATTATTCAGTACCTAAGTTACAAAATGAAAACGGAGAGCCTAATAAAAATAATGAGAATCCATGTTAATTGTTTTTGTTATCGATTTGGATTTTATTTAATTGTTCGGGGGGTAGGAAAACTTTTACGTACTGTAACTTTGATTGTCAATTTTTTTTAGGTTATCTTGTGATTTTTAAATGTTTACCATTGATTAGGTAATTTTCTAATTATGTAAGTACGTATCATCATTCCCTTAAATGTTTATTCCACAATTCCCAAGAACTTGGGTGGTTACTGTAACTAGGTAGATGTTTTTATATTCAAGTATTTTCTTATATACAATGTATTGTAACCATAGTGAATGTGAATAGTTTAGCAGTAGTACATGGGCAGGCTACGAAGGAAGATGTGTAATTGGGCGGTGCTATAAAGAAACATTTCCTTCGTTTCGACCCAAAGTCTGTAGATTGTGTGAAAGTATAGTCAAAAGTGTCATATTTTTTTATTATTACCTATTATTATTAAATAGTGCCAACATCCTAAGACTAGCAATATTACGAGATTTAATTTTTTTACTCTGGTGCAAGGAAGTAGTTTGATGTAATTGCTAAGCTTATTTTTGGTAATTAGACAGCAATCAAATATACTATAATGGTTAAAGATATTTTCAAAAATACGTTTTAATCGTTCAGATATTAGTAGTGACTTGTAACCAGTTCATAAGGTATTGTACAAAATTACATGCTTAAATCAGCCCTTGTCGCTGAACTTAATTTATTGCAATATTGTTGCTTTTTTAAATATTTATACAACTACAGAAAATGTGGTGCTAATTTTACAATCTAACTGCACAGTATCGATTTTTTATATGCAGAGGATGTTTGAAGATTATTGCCGAATTTAAAACTAATCAAAAAAATATATTGTTTATTTTTACAATAAACATTTAAATAACGATCTGATCTGGAATCAATAGGAGGCCTGTGATCTTCAACCATCGTTTGTTTGCAATTTTAGTATTTTCAGATTAGCGAACATACTAGTCACAAAACGATATTTATATTTATATCATATATTTTTTACTATTGACCAAGTATTGTAATTTTTAAATTGATTTTATTGTATTGTCTGTATTCATACATTGTAAGGTAGAACAATAAAAGGGCATAAAGAAATAGTCTGTATTGATTTAGTTTCCAATCTCATTTTAAAGCTGACAAATCCTAAATTTGCACTTCTCCAAAGGGAAATTGTTTCAACTGCTGAAAATGCATCCTTTATAGTAGGTGTTTGGAACTCGGTTGTTTCGTCCATTTCCACTTCATCGTTGTTTATTTCTGACTCCAAATTCGGATCTGACTCAGCTAAAATTTCATCTTCCATCATATCCTCCGGCATGATAACTAAGGAGTGGCGACGTCAAAATCGCGCGCGATAACGTCCCAAATTATAGTGGTTTTTAGTGAGGAAAAGTGACTGGTTACGTAAAATAAGTGTAATAGGCTAAATTACTAGTGCGAAAGAGATTGTAGATATAAAAGTTTAATTTCTGGTTGAACTCTGAAACAATTTGGAAACGCGCGAGCGAGCGAAAACTAAAAGAGGTTAGCTGATAACCGCTGATAGCTGGTTTAACCACAATCAACACAGCACAGGCGCGCAGACTGCAAGGTTGTATATTTGAATTTTTACCGCGAGCAGCAATTTTAAATTCCTCCCGCCAAAGGGAATGAACGGAATTACAGCGACGCACAACAGATCGAATAGCGTAGGATCTATTGCGGATCTCATTAGCAAAAGAAAGAGACAAGAAGAAGAAGTACAGAGAGAACAAGAGGCAGCAGAAGTTTTCAAGAAGAAAAGCCGAATACAAAGATCACCGCCAACAATATTTCCAAATAAGGAACATCAAAACAACGAACCATCTGGGAACATGGAAGGCCTAGAAAAAGTAATAAGGGAAATGCCAACGCAGTTAAAGGAAGATATTGGAAGCACAAAGGAAGAGGTAAGAAATGTTAATCAACATAGAAAAGCTATGGAGAAGAAATAAGATCACTCAAGGAGCAACTGATAAAAAAAGAAGTAGAATGGAAAAAAGAAAAAATAAAGAACTGCGCAAAGAAATCGAAACGATGAAAAATAAATCGGAGAATCACGAAAGGGGTCCTAAAGAAAAACAACATAGTTATCAAGGGGGCAAATTTCAAGGACGAAAACCAAAAACAAGAAGTCACTGAATTTTTCCAGAGGGAAATGGGCGTAGGAACCGACATAAAAGAAGTTTTCAAAGTGGGAAAGCAAGAACAGAAGATCACCGTAGTAAAATTCAAAACATTCGAACAAAAAATTGAAATATTGAAGCAGAAATACAAACTGGGGCAAAAGAAAATTTACATTGATAATGACCTACAGAGGAACAAAAGGTGCAAGCTGCAATAAGGAAAGTAGCAAGGGAGGAGAGGAATAATGGCAAGAATATCAAAGTGGGCTACCGGAAAATTATCGTAGACGGAGTCAATTATGAATGGTCGGAAGAAAAAGGAGGAAGCTTAAAACAAATATCAAAAAACTAAAATTAAAGAGAAAGGAAGGAGCAAAGGCAACGAAAACAGGCATGTAAACGAGCTTGATTCTGGAAAATGGAAAGGAAAATGAGCAAAATCAAAACCAAAAATTAATTTTACCCAGCTGGAACGTAAGAGGCTTAAACAATGAAGGAGCCGTGAAACAATTGGTAAAGGAACTAAGGGGATATAAAATAGATCTCATTGCAGTACAGGAAACAAATATAAAAGGGACGGATCTGACGGAAATAGAGGAGTACACCTTCCTAAACAGTGGCGGAACACAAAACAGGCTAGAGAACGGTTTCCTAATAAAAAAATCGCTAAGGAAGCATTTGATAGAATTTAAAGCTATTAGTGACAGATTATGTTATCTAAGACTGAGAGGTAGATATCGAAAGATCAGCATAATCAATGTACATGCACCAATAGAAGACGCCGAAGACTAGGAAAAGGAGAAATACTATGAAGCGATGAGTGAAGAATATGAGAAGATACCGAAGTACGATATAAAAATAATAGCGGGAGATTTTAATGCCAAGTTAGGGCGAGAGGAGAGGAACCAACCAATGGTCGGTAAATACAGCAAACATAAAACAACAAATAAAAACGGACAGGAACTAATTAATTTTGCGGCCGAGAGAAAGTTGGTAGTGAGGGCTACATATCTAAAGCACAAAGACATCCATAAGGGAACGTGGAGAAGTCGCGATGGTAGAACGACAAACCAAATTGACCATGTGCTCACCGAGGAAAGGCACGCTGACTGTGTGGATGACGTTAAGAGCTGCAAAGGAGCTGACATAGGATCGGACCACTTCCTAATTTGTATTAAATTTACATTGCAACTACTAAAAACAGAAGGAAAGAAGACAGCAAAAGCAGAACAGAAAAGATGGGACAGGGAGGCGCTAAAAGATGAAGATCGAAGAGTACAATTTAGCTAAGAAATGGACAAGCAGGTGAGCGGCAACAAAGAATCCACAGAAATAGAAGCGGACTGGCAAATAGTAAAAGAGGCAATAACACAGACCGCTAACAAAAATCTGAAGCAAACTGCGAAAGAGAAAAGAATAGGATGGTTCGATAACGAATGTGAGGAAATTCTGGAAGAAAGAAAAAAAGCTAGAACAAAGATGCTAGTGAATGAGACACCCGAATATCAAGAAAAATACAAGGAAGTAAGAAGAAGAGCAAAACAAATGTATAGAAATAAGAAACGAGAATACCAAATGAAAATGCTGGAAGAGATTGAAGAAGCAAATAACAGAAAGCACACAAGAAACTTCTATAAAAGCATCGGATTAGTGAAGAAAGGGTACCAAACAAAGATAGCGCTGTGCCAAGATCAAGAAGGGAATATAGTGGGAGATGAAAGTAAGGTAGTGCAAAGGTGGCACCAATACTATGAACACTTACTTACAGGCACGGAACAAGAGCAAACAAAAAACGAACAAGAAGGTGTCCGACAGAACGAGGAAAAGTGCCTACCACCAACGGAGGGGGAAATCGAAAGGGTCATAAAAAGAATGAAGAACAACAAGAGTAGCGGCAGCGACGGTATCTGTGCGGAGTTAATAAAATACGGGGGAAACAAGTTAACAAGAAGAATTTTAAAACTGATAGAGAAAATATGGATAAGCAAAAGTATGCCGGTCGAATGGTATGAAGCTATAGGTAATAAGTCCAATCTACAAGAAGGGGAACCGTTTGGCTTGTGAAAATTACAGACCTATTTCAGTTTTGAACATAACTTATAAAATATTAGCAACACTAATAAACAAAGACTTAAGGACAAAGCGGAAAAAGAAATAGGCGAGTACCAGTGCGGATTCCGGAACAACAGATCAGTGGCAGACTAAATTCACCCGATACGACAGGCGCAAGAAAAATGTATGAAAAAGGGAATTGCAGTACACATACTATTCATCGATTTTAAACAGGCTTATGATTGTGTAAGTAGAACTAAGATGCTACAAGCGCTGAAAGAATTAAATCTCCCCGAATAATTAATTGAACTAATAAAAATGACATTAGCTGGCACTACAAACCAGGTGAAAATCCAAGGTACATTATCGGAAAAATTTACAACAAAAAATGGACTGAGACAAGGAGACCCAATCTCTGCAACGCTGTTTAACCTAGTCTTGGAGGTAATAATAAGGAAAAGCGGTATCAAACGAAACAGCAATATACTCAGGAATGCTTATCAGTTGGTGGCGTATGCAGATGATGTAGCGATTGTGACTCGGGTCCAAGAAGAGCTAAAATCTTTAGTTAAAAAATTACAGTTAGAAGCAGCAAAATACGGGTTAACAATAAATGAAAGTAAAACTAAGTACTTAGTAAGTGGGGTGTGTAACCGGCAGGAAACCAAGCAGCAAAAAATTAAAGGTGACGCCAACAGTAAAAGTTATACCTTTGAACGAGTAGAATCGGTGACATATCTAGGAACAGAAGTAGCAGGTGATGGGGACCTAACGAATGAAATAGAAAGAAGAATAACCAGTGGCTTAAAGAGTGCGGGAGCCCTAAGTAAAGTGCTAAGGTCAAAAAATATTTCCCGCGCAACCAAAGTGAAAGTGTACAAAACGATTATAAAGCCTGTAGTGACTTTCGGGGGGGGGGAAACCTGGACGTTAAAGCAAAAAGACAAATCAAAGTTGTATGTGTTTCAAAGGAAGATACTAAGGCGGATGTAAGGAGGAATAAAAGAAGACGGGCTCTGGAGAAGAAGAACTAACAAAGAACTATACGAAAAATACCGTGAACCAGACATAGTAAACGTAATAAAACAAAAGCGCGTGAATTGGCTGGGGCATATAATAAGAATGGAAGAAGTAAGAATACCTAGACAACTACTGTACCAAGAGGCGGAGGGGGCAAATAGAAGGCGAAGACCGAAAAGGCAATAGTTAAAGTGCATTGAAGAAGTCAAAGCGGAGGTCAAAAAAAAATGGAAAGAAATTTCCCAAAAAGCCCTGGGCCTTAAAGGCCTGTCGTGCTGATTATTATTATTATTATATTATTATTATTATCATATCCTCCTCCGTTTCGAGTTCTTCATCAATATTTGAAAAATATTTCCAACCCTCTTGTGTTGCCAGGTTAACTACATGTTCGGACCCATTCAGCTAAAGGTCAGCTTTCCGTATCCGTATCATTTTGTAGTCGAAGCCACTCTGCTAGGGGTAGATCATCTTCATCGAAAGGATTTTCTGTTGCGTGTAAATTAAATCCAGCATGTGCAAAACAATTGGCTATTGGCCGTTGAGAAACGCGATCCCAAGCTTTGGAAACTGGAAAAATAGCCTTCAGAATATTTAGCTTTTGAGGAACACCTTTCTCGTCAATGTCCTTTAAAAGCTGGATGATTTGAAGTTTTCTAAAATGTGTTTTTAGAGACTTTATCACACCCTGGTCCCTTGGTTGAAGAACTGAGGTGGTATTTGGTGGAAGGAAAACAAGTTTTATAGCTTTTAAATTTTGAATATTTGGGTGAGCTGGACAGTTGTCCAAAAGCAATAGAATTTTCTTTTTTTGCTGAATGAGTTTATTGTCCCATCGTGCAATTATTTTTTCAAATAATGCTGATGTCATCCATGCTCTTGGGTTATTTTCACATTCAACAGGTAAGGATTTTACATTTTTAAAACATCGAAGCTGTTTAGCTTTGCCAATAACCACAAGTTTTATTTTTTCTGATCCAGTCAAATTTGCTGTTACAAGAATAGTCAATCTTTCCTTAGAAAGTTTACCCCCACCACCCTTTTCTCCTTTAAATTTCATCGTTTTGTCTGGCATCATTCTGAAAAATAAGCCAGTTTCATCCGTGTTGAAAATTTCTTCGTCTTTGTATCCTTTTCTTAAATTTGACCACACTGTGTTTAACCAGTCGTTACAGATCCCTTCAGGTGCATCTGCTGCTTTGCCACTTATTTTACCAAAAACCATATTGTGTCTTTTTCGGAATCGTTGAATCCATCCAACTGAGCATTTAAAATCTAATGCTAATCGTCTACCAAAATCATTCGCTTTTGCTTGTAATATCGGACCGCTAATAGGAATATTGTGGCTTCTCTGAATTTTGAAACATTCATATAAGGCCTCGTCTACTATAGACTGGTTACAAGGTCTGATCTTTTTCACTTGTACTGATGAAGATCTATTAATTAAACCCTCTATTTTATCTCGATTTTTACAAATCGTGGAAATTGTTGAATGCGCCACCTAAAAAATAACAAGAATAATATAAATATGCATATTACTTACTCGTATACAAATCAAACAAAACTTACTTTACATTCTTTGGCAATACAAACATTAGACTCTCCAGCCTCCAAACGCCAAATAGTTGCTGTTTTTCTTCCACTGCAAATGCTTTTCGTTTCGCCATATCGACGGCGATGACGTACCTTCAACTCGTAGTTAACCACTGAATGAATACGTTTATCTGCCGCGTTTCGCCTTGCCTTTTCGTAACTCGGTAATTTCCCTAGCCAATTCGGTACTTCCCCGGCGTTTTCGCGGTACCTACGCGACGCGATCCGTCGTTATAAAAGATAAGTTGACCCAAATTTCAAGCAATTTTTCGTCGTTGTATTTATTGCGTCGTAATATCCGATGTCGTTATAAGCGATCAGTCTCACGTATAAAAAGTTTTGCTTTAAGTCGGGACTTTGAAATTTCGTCGCAAAAACCGATATGTCGTTATATCAGATGCCGTTATAAACGATATCTACTGTACATTCAAAAAAATATTTATTAATATCAATTAAACAACATATTTTTTCAAAATTGCAGAGAATTTTTGGTATTGCTTAATCCTATCGTGAAAGCACATTTTAAATTTAAAAAATAGATAGAAGCTGCCTTAGCTGAAAATATTTGTAAAAATTATAGATAGATTTAAGTAGTATTGTATAGACCAGGGCTTTTCAACATGAGGCCCGCGGGCCGCATGAGGCCCGCGACCTCAGTATAAATTACCCTCTAATACGATATATGCAAAATTCTTACATTAACGATAAAATACAAATAAAAACACGTGTGACGCCACTGGCGACGGATAGAAGGTCGCAGCGAAGTTACTGGAAAGCGGACCGATCTTGCTCGATCACCCTCGAATATTCGAGAAGCCACGCGCACGTATATAAGAAGGTTGAGTCAAGCGGGACGGGCAGAGTTAGTTGATAATTGTTCTAGTGTGCGTTACGCACCAATTCTAAAGCCTTTTTAAGTGAAATACTCGGTGAAATGTCTTCGCAGAAAAGAAAAATAACGAACGAACATCGAGTTTATAATGACCGTTGGGAATCAGACTATCTAATCACAAACAACAATAATAAACTTGAGTGCATTGTTTGTATGCAAGTACTATCGGCTCCCAATGAATATAATATGAAACGACATTATGCTATGTTACACGAGAAAACGTTTCAGCAATATACAGGGGAGTCAAGAAAGGCTATCATTACGGATTATAAGAAAAAACTAAAACAACAAACAACATTTTTTAAAAAATCTGACACTGATAACAAGTGCAGTATTGCCGCTTCTAACGAAGTAGTGCTGGGAATTGTCAAAGCGAAGAAACCTTTTAGTGATGGAGTACTTATTAAAAACTGTGCAATCAAAATGGCAAAACAATTCAATGAAACAAAAATTGCCGAAAAATTCGAAACAGTCTCAGTGTCGCATCAAACAATTGCAAGACGGGTGGACCATATTAATCAATATGTATCCAAAAAACTGCATGACACGGTTGAAAAATGTAAATATTTTTTGCCATGCCTGGATGAAAGCACTGATCTGTCCGACATTAGCCAGCTTGTAATTTTTATCCGAACTATTCAAAACGACTTCAGTGTAGCAGAGGAGGTGCTTGATCTTATTCCTCTCCATGGTACAACCAAGCGTACGGATATTTTTGAAGCTGTGAACAAGGTGGTGTCAGACTACGGGGGATTCGATAAATGTTCCTGTACAATAGCAATAATAATGTACAGAGCTAACTTAACTTTACAAATTTAAGAAAAATGATGCTAATACAAGAAAAAATGCCATTTTGGTATGCGTTTCTAGAAACGTCGGAACAGTAGCTGATTTTAGTGCTACAATTCTGCAGTAGGTTGTATTTTATTTAATTCGTAGTTTTGACGTACTGTAAATCCCGCAAGGTAGATGCATTCAGCCACACTGAACAGTTTTTAATACATTTTAACCAAAATTCGTATAAATTTGATGCGTGTAAGACAAATTTGACGTCTTTCAAAGTACTCGAACGTCGCTGTTGCCATCTAGCAGCCAACATTTCGTTACGCCCATATCAAACTCGTGACAACACCATACAATGGAGGTGGAGATTGGTTTCTATGCATCTTGGTCTTCAATTTTTGGGCTATTTTTTTTCTGGAATTTCTGTCGTTCGGATTCAACGTTAAAACGTAGGTCCCCCGTGTTTCTAACACGCTGAGGAGAAACGCGCGCCAGAAATGAAACCGGTGCCCAACAGTTAATATGAACATAGAATTTCCTGGAATTAATGGTAGCATTTCTCATGCGGTTTTGCATTAAGCATCAAGTGATAGAACTGTAGGTTCTTATGGTGCGTTTGCGAGCTTGGTTCGCAAGGCGTCTACACTAAAAAATTTGGTTACAGTGACAGTTACGTTACATGCAACGGCTCGCTAATGTTTACGAGGCTTTACCATTGCTAAAGCCTGTATGACACGGCGTTAAATTGTGCACAAAATTCGTATGTAAATGTTTTGGTAATTTTGCACATACTATTTACAAGGTTTTTTAAAATTGTATGTAAAAAAGCGTGAAAAACCGCATACAAGTGGCTAAATCAATTGGTAATAAGTGGACGCGACTGCCTCCCTGGACTTTCCCATACTGGAAACTGTTCATATCATCTTTATTCAACAGTAGAGTTATTTTCCTCAAAACGGTTGTTCAAGTGCTATCCTAAAACCTTGCCTCGTAACGAATAGACTTACAAGGCTTGTAAGAAGTCCCGCCAAATATCTGCGGTGCCCCTTAATTTCCTTTTAATATGCAACCAGGCATACTTCATTCTCTACTATATACGTCGCGCGGTCTAACTAGTACCGATCGCCATTGCTACCGAGGTAAAATTTTCTAAGTCCCTGGAAATTATATTTTGTAGGGCATAAAAAATCGATTTTTTTATTTTCGCGGAAAAAGATTCTTTGACGCAAACAAATAACCGTTAGAATAAAAAAAATATTTTTCTAAAAAAGATGGGGGAGGGGGCCGGTGCGCTTACATATATCCACGAGTGTAATATTTCTTTGCATATTCATATGCTCCATTACGTACTGAGCGATTCAGTGAAAACCCCAGCTTCCTATCTTTTTTCGTTTATTAATTAAAGGAGTTTGAAGTTTCAAACTTCCAAGCTTCGTAGAGGGCGCCACAGGAAAATTACGGAGTTCTTCAAAAAATATATCGATAGCCCCTTGCGAGGTCTGTCGACATATGACGTTTAAAAAAATTCCTTGGAGCAGTTTTTGAGAAATAATTTTTTGAAAATTTCCAAAATT
>JABXWE010013648.1:0-16537 GCA_014611495.1 Limonius californicus
AGAACTTGTTAAATGGTCTGCAGTTTACGAGGTTGAAAATTTCTGATTTAAAGATTCAAACAAAAGGGGGAATTTTGCGTAAAATTATAATTATCCGTGCGCATATACCATTTATTTGGGGTAATTAATCTAGTTTTACGTATACGAGATCTCGCTATATCGTCGATTCTAGACGGGAATTCGGTGGTTTGTTTAACATTGTAGAAGTGGAGTAACGCTTCCTTATTTTAAATCGAACTACGCATTATTGCTTTCCCTGGAAATTTTGATTCAGCTGTTGCAAATTAAATCAGAGACAGTAGCGTACTGTGGTCCGTTCATTTTATACTTGAATGTGAATTTATGTAGATATATAACTTGGGGGTGTGTTCCTGATTTTTTTTTATGATTTTGATGCTTCATATATATACTTTGTATTTGTATTGATCAATTATATTTACTGGATCATTATATTTTGGGAAATCTGTCAATTACCACTGTGTTTTATTCTGTCTTGGAAAATAAGTTTAATATTATCAAGCAAGGTAAGTTCGCATCCAGGAAGATTCCTGTTTATCCAAAGTTATCGTCGAGGAGGAAAGGGTTTTTTTTAAACAGGTGGCGCGTAGGCTTACATCGAACCACCCTTCTTCGACTGTAGCTAGTCGAACCCTTGTCCTTGATACCTGGACCTTGCTTAGGAATTGATACTTCGTTTTTGTGTGCATAAAACCATTTTTGTTGTCGCCGTCATATAACTAGGCGTCACACTCTACTTCGCGCTCGAGGTGATTACAAGCAGCGTCGTATCGTAGCCATTTCTGCATTTCCGTCAAATCATGCGGAACCCATCGTGATGCAATTTTTCTCGTGTCCAGGCGTTCCTTCAGAATGTGAAGCACAGTCGTATGCGCTAATCCTGTCTCTCGGGCCAGCTCACGAATCGTATGGCGTCTATCACTGTCCAGTAACGCGGCAAGAGCATACACTTCTTCTTCACTGACACTAGGACGACCTGGCCAAAGCATGTCTGCCACATTTTGGCGTCCCTCGTTGAAGGCTTTTACCCACCTTGCCACGGTTCTGTAAGGCAATGCAGATTTCCCGCAAGACCTTGTTGACACTGTCGTTCTGTATGACCTCTGGCACATTCAATCTTTATCCAACTCCGTTGTTCCTGTTTCGAAAACATCGTGACAATACTACATTAGACAGCTAACACGAGGCTCTGTTCTTCTCGTCAGTGCGCATGCGCGTTATGTGAGAAGAGAGAGTCCATTTGCTCTGAGGTAAGGTAGGTATGTAACTAACGTGTGGTATAAGCGACATTATTTGGTTCCGTTGCATGCAGTATTGCCACTATTAAAGTTCCAACCCTCGTATGACCATAATTGGCTTAGTAATATACGCAAGTAATAAGTCTGGGGTGCCCTATCCAGCAACCGCGCGACTTAATGCGGCAACGAAAAGAGTTCATTTCAAAATGTTCTTGATTTTTTTGTTTTGTGGACAACCGAAAATCCACAATTAGGTCAACATAGAAGTTACACCGGAACAAAGTTTTTATTGGAGCTAATCACACCCCATACTATAAAAAGACTGGAAACACCAAACAAGTTTCTTACACATGTCCTTGATGTCATGGACGCCATTGTACCGTCAAACTTGACACCAAGTACCAGTAATACGAGTCTTGCAAAATCGGTTGGAAGACGCGCTTGGTGTGAACAAAAAAAAAGAGAATGCGAAACACCCGTGACAATTATAAAACTATATTGTTTGAGGCTTTCGCGGTTTATCGAACAGTCAACACTATGATTAATTTTCGGACCGCGTCGTCGATTGGAGGTCATACTCAGCAAGGGCAGCATTACTGGTTACTGTTTGAGAACCTAAACAAACTAACGATTCGCAAGACATTGCAGCTTGCATCTTCAGAGTCCTCGTAGTACTGAATTCAAATCCCGGATGCGCAGGTATTTAAACCCTTTTGAGCCAATCGAGTAGAACGTCGTAGTTCTCGTTGGCCGTCGTCATCAGGCGGGAACAGATGCGGCGGGGCATGACTGTGGGATCGTTCTTGTTTCCGAAACTTTAAAGGATGAACTATCGGTGACCTAGCTTTGCTGAGCCCGAACCAATCCTCCGCCAAGCAAACCAAGAAATATGAAGTTCCGAAGCCATCCCAGAAGGAATTACCAACTAACAAGATAATAATAAACCTGAGCAACCTGCAATTAGATGACCGAACCACATCCTTGCTAAAGAAGGGTTTCAATTTTGCAACAACCCCTAACCGAATTTCAATAGAAGATATAGTAGCTGGCGCGGAAGCATCCATTTACAAATTACCTACACAAATATCTGAAAGCATTAGACAGTCCTGTCTCAGGCATAATAAGAGCAAAACCACTCCGTTCCCATATCAGTAACGATGAGAGAGAGGGAGCGAAGTTACTAAGAGAAAACAAAGATGTCCTCATATTAAGAGCAGACAAAGGTACGAGGTTTGCCTTTTATATTTCGGGATTAGAGAACAAAATCAAATATATTTATCATCGAAAATGGCTTTATTGTTTTTCAAAATATTCTCCATGAAGATCAATACATTTTTGCATGCGTGCGAACCAATTTTCGAAGCACTTTTTCCACTCCGATCGAGGTATCTCCAAAACATGCATTTTCAACGCATCAACCGCTTCTTCAGATGTTGAAAAATGTTGACCTCGCAATTTATTTTTGATGTTCGGGAATAAAAAAAGTCATTGGGTGCCAAGTCAGGACTATACGGCAGATGACTCATCAAATCGACGTTTTGAGTGCTCAAAAAGTCAATTGTTCGAGCCGATGTGTGAGAGCTAGCATTGTCGAGGTGGAGAATGATCCGTCTTCGGCGGTTGGTTTTCCTTATTTCTCCGAAGACTAGTGGTAAACAAATGGTTGTGTACCATTCAGAATTGACCGCTCTACGTTGCACCAATGGTAGGGTTGAGTCCAATTGTCCAGTTTTTCCGAAAAAACAGGCGACCATTTGCTTCGAAGTGCTTCGAGCACGGGGTTTGGCTCGCTTTGGAAGACCTATACAGTCGACTGCTGTTTACTTTCGGGCTCATACGCGTAGATCCACGAATCGTCACCTGTCACATGTTTTGAAGCACCGCGATCGAATTTCTTGCGACGAATTGACACGAGCTTGTTTTTGAGCGATTGTCAAATTATGTGGGGTCCAACGCGAACAAATCTTTTTTTACAGCCAAATGTTCATGCAATATTGATTGTATGCTGGTCCCACTAATGTCCACGGATACTTCAATCTCACGATAAGATACATGACGATCTTGCAGTATTAGTTCGCGCACCGCATCAATGTTTTTCGGAACAACAACCGATTTTGGACGACCTTCACGAAATTCGTCGTTGAGCAAACTACGGCCTAGATTGAATTCGATAAACTATCGATAAACACTGGTCCTTGATGGTGCTTCATCGCTCAAGTCGAATGAAGTTCACCAATGCACTGTTGTTGAGTTAATCCACGTCGAAAGTTGTAAAAAGTAATCGCACGAAAATGTTCACGATTTAATTCCATTTTTTGGCCGATATGAATTTTTCAAGTTACTGTAAACAACACAAATAGCGCTCGTACGTCAAAACGTTCTCAGTACGTATACCGTTAAAAATGTCAAACTTTACGATAGAGGCGTCGGTTTCCAGATGGCAGCACTAGGGTTAACCAATCCCGAAATATAAAAGGCAAACCTCGTAACATTATCTTTCATTACTTTTATTCTTGGCTTCGTTTAGGAATGGTTTTAGCTTTTTCCGCGTTTCGTTTTTTTTTAGCGAGATCTTCTGCAATTCCTATATTAATTCCTCTTAAACTCTATTTGCTGAGCATTGAGCTAGAAGTTAAACAAACGTTTGACAGGTGCGCTGATTTACCGGATGTGTATTTACGTAATATTCTTTGCTATATTAAAGTTCGTCAGAATTCACTTTTAGAAGAATTGGTGGTTCTGAAAAGACCCTTTTTTTAAGTAACGGTATTTTATTGACTTGGAGACATATGCTTACCGGCATTTACCCAAGTTTCATGGGTATAAAAAATTACTCAACCTGTTTCCCGATATTTTCGGATAGTTTTAAGATAATTTCGACGCCACGCGATAATATCTTCTGTATCCATTAACACGGATTGACGGCAGCGAGTTGAAAATTTAAAATTCAATTTTTTTAATATTCCATATAAAGTCGACCTCTTAAAACTCAGCAATTGGTAATCATTGTTAACGACCATCAAAATTTTATTCACGGAGGTATTTCGTTCCAAAAAAAAATTCGTGAACTTACACAGAAATTTACCAAGCTCAGAAATGCAAGTTTAGGAATAAGTTTCGCATATTGTTCAGAAAAATTAGTTTGTTTAAAAATAGCACGCACCTTCTTACGAATTGCAAAGAGAATAGCGTCATCAATTCCATCTAAAAGTTTTTTTCTAACTCCGGGAGATTTTGCAGAAGACAAAGTTTTAGTATCCCGAAACTCCTTTTACTGTTGCAACACTAACACCCTCTGTTTTAGCAACAAACTGTACATTTGTTTTTCATTTAAAGTAGTAGGACACCCCCTACGATTACACGTTTCAGGAACAACTTGCTCCATTTAAGAAAATAAGCACTAGGCACTATACAAACGCTCCGAAAACCGATAGGCACTGCTCAAAAAGCACACAAACCTAACCCGGTAATTACGAGTGCAAAGTAAAGGTTTTGAGCGTCAATTACTCCTTAAGTAATGTAGCATTAACGTTATCTAGCGTAGACCAATCACAGCGCGCGCTCGGGTAAGTCAAACACGTGCGTTTGTTTACGTTCTAGCTCAATGCTCAACAAATAGAATTGTTTCCTTGAATTCTTTAGTATTTCAGGTTTTCTAGTCAAAGTAGTGAGTCCTACTTTTAGGGGTATGTTGTTGTTTTCTTTGTTTCCGATTCTAAAAATCAAATCGATTTCGCTTTTTGTTATGTTTATTTCCAGTTTCATGATTGTTTCTATGAATAATTGAATCAAATTTACAGTTGTTTCGATTAGTAGTTGAGGTAAATCATAAATTATTAGGTTTTTCCGATACGTTTCGCGTTCAAGAGTTTCAATCTTCTTTTCTTGGATTTCTACAGTGTTTTTAAGTTTCATATTTTCCTCGTCTGTTGTTTTTACGTGTCGTGTTCTATAAATATATTAGCTAAATATGGAGAAATTGGAGGTAGGGTCTGTTTGAAGATATATTTGATCACCGATTTGTAGTTCAAAATTATTTGGTACATTAAAAGATGTGCTATACAGGGTATATCATAACTTAAAAGTCTATCAAATTAGCTCTCATTTCTGTGAAGATATTGTCCATATCAAATTCATATTGAATAACATATATTACACAGTTTACTGGTTATTTATACTTTTTTCCAATTATTGATGTAAAAGTCTCTGTCTTTCTAAGTATCTTGTATTTCTAAGCACTGTAGCATGTTCAAAAAGATCAAACTGCAGCATGGTCTAAAGATCCCAGTTAAGGTCTGTCATTGCGCACGGCAACTTAATGGTATGACGTCACGTGGACCCAAAACCCTATAGCACACTGCAACAATTGCAGTCTAGCGGAAGTCGCTTATAATATTGTATACGTCTGCACGGATAATTTTACGTGCAAATTAGCTATTAGCAAAATTATAAATTAATAATTATAACATAGAAAATGGTGATTTGTGCTGTGTATGGTTGTAATAACTCTTATAAGAATAAAGCTGTATCTATGTACAGATTTCCTATGAATGAAGATTTAGCTAAACGGTGGTTAAATGAGTGTAAACGAATGGACCGAGTGAATATGAAAACAGCGAGAATTTGTTCCTTACATTTCAAAGAAGAGGATTATATACTAAGTTTGAAGCATGAACTGCTCAATTATTTCCCAAAAAAATGGTGGTAAATTAAAACCCGAAAATCAAAATAAAAAAACACCAAGAACTGCAAGATTAAATAATAGAAGTAACCGAAAAATTGTGCAGCAATTGTTGTCACAAGAAAGGTAATATATATTTGCAATTTGTTTTTAGAATACCTGTTTTAACGCAGATCTATTAATTTACTAGTCAAACATCTACACATCCAGAGAGTCGCCAAAAAACAAGGAAAACATGTAAGTAGCTTCGGTAAAAAAATAAGAAACTTTTAGTCTATGCCTGTGGGTACCTATTTAATTGATTGTGTTTTAATTTAGCGCTTCACAGTGTTTTAATGAAAAAATAAACGCAAGTAGCACCGACATTGAAGTTTTAAAAAATCAGACTGATTTATTAACGCAGCAAAACCAAGCACTTAAAGATAAAATATCTGGATTAAACCAGCGTATATCGAAATTAGAAAGAGGTTATGATAATATAAAAATATTTACTGAAGGCCAATTTAAGAAACTGGAAAACAATGGAGCGCGTATTGCCTGGAGTAAAGATGACATTTCTTCTGCCATGCCCTTACATTGTTTGAGTTCTAAGTGCTATCGATTTCTTAGATCTAAATTAAAGTTTCCTTTGCCATCACCACCAACCCTTGCATGTGGGGCATGAACAATTAAATGTTCGCCAGGTTTGCTTAAAGATGTTCTCACTGTTATGGAAGCTCTAGGGAAAAACATTGAAACAGTTAATAAATTAACTGTTTTATCGTTTGGTGAAATGAAAATATGTGAAAAAGTTTGCTACGACAAAGCAAATGACATTGTAATCGGGCCTTGTAAATATGTGCAGGCTGTGATGGCACGAGGGAGAGTAGGTAACTGGAAGCAACCCATTTTCTACGATTTTAACTGCAAAATGACACAATCCATCCTCTTTGAAATTATTAATGGAATGGAAGCTGCTGGATATCCTGTGGTTGCAATTGTTTGCGACTTGGGCGGAAGTAATCAAGGACTTTGGAAACAATTAAATATTTCAGAAGAACAAGTGTTTTTTTTAAATCCTACTACTTCTAAGCCAGTTCATGTACGAGGATGATTTGACGGGATGTGAGACTCGAAATGAAAGACATGAGTTAGAGCATTAATTTTTTTTAATTTTTAACATATTCTCCTCATACATCAACACACTTGGACCAGCGACGCTGAAGTGCCATTATGCCTCTTTTGTAGTAATCTTCTTCAAGGCTGTCAAAATATTGCGCCGTTGCAGCAATTACTTCTTCGTCCGTCTTAAACTTTTTTCCGGCAAGAAAAAGTTTGAGCTTCGGGAATAGGTGAAAGTCACTCGGAGCAAGATCTGGCGAGTAAGTTGGGTGGGGGATAACCTGGAAGCGAAGTTGATCCAACTTCTCACGAACAATGCGACTGGTATGGGAAGGGGCATTATCATGACAGAAGAGCACCTTTTTTCGGACCATTCAGAGTCTTTTTTCAGCAATTGCTGCATTTAGTTGGTCCAAAAGTGCTCCGTTGGTGGTTTGGCCCTTTGTCAGGTAGTCGATGAGAAGTATCCCCTTCGAAACGCAAAAAATCGTAGTCGCTACCTTCCCGGCCGATGAAAACGACTTCGCCTTCTTCGGCGGAGGACTGCCATGATGTTTCCACTATTGAGGTTGGCGTTTTGATTCGGGAATGTAGTGATGAATCCAAGTTTGATCGACCGTAACAAAGCGGCGCATAAAATCAACCTGATTCTTGTCAAACAGCTTCAAATTGTCGTTTGATGTTCGCATTATTTCTCGTTTTTGATCAGCATTCAGCAAGCACGGCACCCATCTTGCTGGCAGCTTAGATATGCCCAATTCTACCTTCAAAATGTGGTGTATGCGCTCAGTTGATACGCCTACGATCCTAGCTATCTCGTCAATTTTTATTCTTCGATCCTTCAAAACAATATCATGCACTTGATCGACTGTTTCCGGGGTTGCCGTTTTTGAAGGTCCTAGTCGTTCATCATCTTCAATGCTCAAATCACCACGTTTAAGTTGTGCAACCCAGCGACAAATCATTGCTTTCGAAAGGGCATTGTCACCCAATGTTTGCTGCATATCGGCCAAAATTTCAGTCGTATTTAGCTTCTTAAAAAACAAATATTGAATCGCACCACGAATAGCGTTTTTATCCATTTTAGGATTTTCCATTTAAGCGTCGTCTTTAAACCGTTGTAATTTCTTAACTGAACGCCACAGATCAACTAAACTTCACCTGTCAGTATAAAAAAGATGGCGGAACTCGAAAATGATGTTCATTTTAACCGCTAGAGGGCACTAGTAGTCGAGTCTCACGTCCTGTCAAATCATCCTCGTTTTTGCAGACGTACCTTATCTAATTAAATTACCACTAAGAAATCATTTTTAAGATTCAGGTTTGGTTATGGATAGTAACGGCCGTATCTCCAAAGAAATTATAGCAGAACTTCTTATCATTTTGTAAGATAAAGAATTGAAAATTGCATATAAGTTAGGCAGTCATCATCTGACTGTTAAAGGGGCAGATAGGCAGAAAGTCAAACATGCAACGCAACATTTTTCCAATTCAGTTTCATCTGCATTCCTTTTTTTGGTAATAATGGCATGCTTATAAATTCAAATGCAAACAATTGGAGGAAATGTGCAGACATCTTTAAACTAATTAACGACCGGTTTGATGCTTTCAATGTTCAACGACCGGAAGCTGATCAAAGAGAAAGAGTAAAAGCGTATGGTTTAGCATTAGACACTCAAGATAGTATTTTAGAAAACATGAAATGTACTATTAAAAACATGCGTACCAATTCTGCTAAAAAGAGCATGCTCCCATTTCAAAAAGGAATAGTTGTGTCTATAAACGCATTACAGGCCTTGTATATTTATTTAAATGAACAATATAACATTAAATATATTCTCACTTATCGTCTAAATCAAGATGTACTGGAGAATATCTTTTCCAATTTGAGATCAGCAGGTGGTTTGCAGGACCATCCCCTTCCCACTGAATTTTCCCATAGAATAAAAAGGTATACTCTATCGAAACATGAAAATTTTATGTCTAAAGGCGCAAACACAGAAACAGATATCACAAAAAACGTAAATTTCTTTACACATTTGGAAGCTGCTTCGACATCGCACAACAGACCGACGAACAGCGATATATTGTCTGAAAATATAAATGATTTGGGGTGCACAGGTGTTGTTACCCTGGCATCTTTGTTACTTGACGAACTTTTAGGAGAAGATAGTGAGCTACACTTTAATTCGGTTGAAGAACCTGAAGAGTTACTAGTGGAATCAGAAGATATCGTTAAAAATGCTGGCATAACATACATAGCTGGTTATTTAGCATTTCGTGGCCGAAATACTCATAGACATTTAGGGAATCCAACAGCATGGTTTCCCCAAGTGTCTTCTCCTGGATGGGTTTAACAAGTCTCGGAAGGCGGACTGATGAATTTTTAGAAGTTAAAATGATGGAAACATACTTTCTAAAATATAATGCTCATGGTAATAGAAATAAAAACAAAAATTATGTTGCTAATTTAAGTGCACTAATAATGCCATCAGTGAAGTTAGCAGACCTCAATATTGTGAAAATATTTATTCGCACTCGTTTATTTATTCGAATTAAAGATATTAATACGCATAATGAAAAGAAAGGCGCCTTAAACAATTCCAGAATAGAAGGAAAAAAACCTGTACTTAAATTATGTTTTATAGAATAACGTGATTAAATTGTGTAAAATTATGTTGCGCCCTAAGAATTTTATTTAATTTTCAAAGTTAAATTATAGTTCCGTTGTACTGCCGATTTTAAACTTCCCATTAAAGTGTATAATTACTCAATTTGTCTCGTTTTATTAGAATTTTATGTCTTAAAGAGAAAAATAAGTAGTAACAGAGTACCGAGTGAACGGTGAAAATTTGAAATGCTTGAGAATCGGCCACTGCACTGCCGTGTCAAGTGGTCCATGTGACGTCATGCGCGGGACTTGACCATTTTTAAACGGCAGAGTGACAGACCTTAGCTGGGATCTTTAGACCATGAAACTGCAGTATCTTTAAAGAGTGATTTGATCGTCTCTCCATTTATCCAGATTGAAGTACATGTCTATCAGCAAGCAATTAACGGAAATATGTTTATAAACAACTTGTAATACATTTGAAATGCTGATTACAACCGCTTTCGGAAAAAGTAAGAATTTATATATGTAAAATTGTGAAGTGGCACACAATTGCTTTTGGTGCTCACTTTAAACTCAATGTTTGGATCTTAAGGAGTATTTTATTCATGTAAATGTGAAAAATCAATTACAAAACAGAACTTTCGAAATGCGATTTACAAAAACAGATAAATATATATTTAGCGACTTAATAAAAATCAAGACAAAGTAAATAAAGGGCTGACAAAAAGATGAGATAAGAGAAGGTTCTTGAAGATGGTTCTACCTACTCAGACTGCAGGCAACACACAATACACATTAGCACGGCGGGCGACATAAATTCAAAACAAGAGAGTAGAAGGACTACTTGTTAGAATTAATGTCGAAGGTTACGGATACATGAAATAATTTCCAACCAAAATGAGTTCCAATAATTTGACGCTTTGAGCTTGCCCTTCCTACACTAACTTACCTCTGCTGTTAAATTCGTACAGCGCTCGTCATCCAAAATTGTTTGAATATGCGGTGGAACCCTCGTGGGGGCCACACACATGTTGACCAATCGAATGGCTTGCTCGTAGTTTTCTTCCAAAAGCCCGGGGGCATCACCGTCTGTTGGAAGACTCTCTTGAATCATCCGCCTTAGTTCGTCCTTCTCTGACCTCGTTTTCGGCAGTGTACCCCCATGAGCCTCTTTAAATTTTTGCAAGTAATGGTAGAGGAGGGTCAGGGCGGGCACGTGAGTACGTTCTTTGGTTCCCAATGCCGATACGTCTACTTTATTCAAATGGGAACGCAAAGCGGGCCAAGGTTGATCGAGGCGCAAGTCTGGGGCCTCGTTGTCTGGATGTGCTTCTATTACAGAGTGCTCTTTAATTTGCAGTCGGACATATCCTAAGAATCCTATACTGCGGCATACTAAAAGAGGAACCCCGGTCGTCCAAAGTTGCCTCGATAAAGGCATAAGAACTCTAAACATACAACAATTTATTATTGCCCAAGAATACAAGTATAGAAACTCACTTTTCAGGTAAAGCTGTTGCTATAACTACAGTGAAACCATTAAAGAAGTCCTGCGTGTGTGCCATAACATGTTCTGGCGATTCGTCAATGTAGTCCCCACGCACTTCTGTATTTAACTCCAACAATCCTTGCGTAGCTGCTTGGGCCCTAGACATGCCAATGCTCGACTCTTCTAGAAAAAAACTACCATATACTGAGTTAAATCATTAAAGTAAATCAATTGTAGCGCTTACTTTGAACCGATATCTTCTTCTGTGACTTTCTCACCATCGACGATGGTAAATGCTCCTATGCCGGGTAATACAAGGCTTTTTAAGATTTCTGTACCCAAAGCGGTGGCATTGATTAAGCAGATTTTGGAGGTTTCCAGTAGTTTTTGTCCATGATCACCCCACAACCTATATAATTACATTTGATTTGAATTTGGTTCATACAGGCAAAAGCAAACCTAACCTCAACTGCCGGTCGTATTTTTTACTTTTATCACTTTGTTCCGGGGATTTTGGAGCCGGGGAGGACATTATCACAAATTAATCGATTCAATTTTTATAAAATTGTCAAACATACAACAATATATTATCAATACAACTCTTATCAGAAATTAGGCTTTGACAGCTAGTGACTGTTTCCCATTACTTAAATTATTATTGGATAAACATGTGTTTAAAAAATAAACCTCAATTGCCAATGGCGCGTTCGATTGGTATTGGCTAGCTTTGGGAGTTAGTTCATCTGTATCTTTCTCTTTTCATTGTTTACTCTTGAAATTTTGAAAGTAATATTGCCGCGCATGTTAAAATATCTCTTGTACCTATAGAAAATATTTGTAAAGCGTCGGTATTTTGCTATTGCCCCTTATAACAAAGAAAATGCATTCTATAATGATATTGCTAGCGCAAATTTTGCAGTCTTACTACAGAAGATCTATTGTGCATGGAAAAGTCGTAGACTTTCATGAAAACCTTGAAAATTGCATTGAGTTATTAAGCAGCAAGTATTTTGTTTAAATTGTGTTGTCCAATTCAAATAGGGAAAAATTTGTATTTCTCGAAAAAATTGTATTGTAGCATAAAAATACGACGCTTTAATTCTTCTGTATTGGTATTGGTATTTGGTGCAAATTTGGTTTAAATTGGAGTTTGCGCTATTTCGATCTCAACGTATGCGACAATGCTCAATTTTAACTTTTTAGACAAAGAACACATTTTTAATGATAAAAGTAAATTTTGAAAATTGAAACTGTTGCACGTGTGTAAACAATCACCAACCGCTGCAGCAACCAATTGGTTCGATTGCTTTTATGACAATACGTCACCACTCAGCGCAAAAAAGCAACCGCTGTCAAAAATTCTGTCATTTATCGGTCAACCGGAACCAGAACTAGTGTGCGAAACGAACGCGCCACTAAACTCTATTTGTTGAGCATTGAGCTAGAACGTAAATAAACGCTCGACAGGTACGTTGATTTACCGGATGTGTATTTACGTAATATTGTTTGCGTTTTTAAATTAACCTTCGCGCCGTCAGAATATTTTTTTAGAAGAATTTTTTAAGTAAAGGTGTTTTATGGACTTGGGAGACATCTGCATTAAATATTGACGTAAAAGCTTTTTTCAACTTTTGTTGGTTAATAAATAAATTTGATTTATATTATGGACCAGCATAATGTAAATCAAATAAACATATTAGTTTTATAAAATAGACCCATTTACGAAAGTTTAGAAAAATGTTATAGGAACCTTATTTGTAGGTGTTTTATTTACAAAATTAATTAAATTTAATATTAATGAGTCGACAAGTAAAACTTACTAGCATTTACCCAAGTTTCATTGGTATAAAAAATTACTCAACCTGTTTCCGATATTTTCGGATAGTTTTAAGATAATTTCGACGCCACGCGACAACATCTTCTTTATCCATTAACATGGATTGACGGCAGCGAGTTGAATATTTAAAATTAAATTTTTTTAATATTCCATATAAAGTCGACCTCTTAAAACTCGGCAATTGGTCATCATTGTTAACGATCGTCAAAATTTTACCCGTGATTGGTATTTCATTCCGAAAAAAAATTCGCGAACCTACATAGAAACTTACCAAGCTCAGAAATGAAAGTTTAGGAATAAAGTTTAGCATACTGTACAGAAAAATTCCAATTTGTTTAAAAATAGCACCATAGTACCTTCTTACGAATTGCAAAGAGAACACCATCATCAATTTCATCTAAAAGTTTTTTTCTAACTCCGGGAGATTTTGGAGAAGACAAAGTTTTAGTATCCCAAAACTCCTTTAAAATTCTTTTTACTGTTGCAACACTAACACCCACTGCTTTAGCAACAAATTGTACAATGTCAGTCAGTAATATCTCAGGATTTTCTTCTAACGTCGAATTATACTATTTTACTATTAATTTTTTTCATTTAAAGTAGTAGGACGCCCCCTACGATTACACGTTTCGCGGACAACTTGCTCCATTTTAGGAAAATAAACACAAGGCACTATACAAACCCTCCGAAAACCGATAAGCACTCCTCAAAAAGCACACAAACTTAACCCGGTAATTACGAGTGCAAAGTAAAGATTTTGAGCGATAATTACTCCTTAAGTAATGAGGCATTAGCGTTATCAAGCGTAGACCAATCACAGCGTGCACTCGGGTTAGTCAATCACGTGCGTTTGTTGACGTTCTAGCTCAATGCTCAACAAATAGAGTTTAATGATTTGAATAACCGACAGTTATTACAGCGAAGCGGGTGAACGAAGTGTTTCGTATTTTCTTTGAAATAAGGCAGAGAGACCTCGTGGTGTACAAAATACACCGCGCGTGTAGACATGTTAGTATTTTTTCAAATGTTATTTTATTATCAAATATAAGATTTTTGTTCCTTTTTGATGTTAAAAATTTAATGCAGTTTTTTAAAAAGTACGTCTCGTGATATTTTTTTAGGGATCAGGTAAAAATAAGGAACCCAAAACGCCTTACGCAAGAGGAACTAGAGGGTTTGGCACAAGTTATTTGCGATGATGATTCGGATGAAGAAGTGGAAGATTACGAGTATGACATACATCGGAAGAAGTTGTAAATGAAAACTATGACAGCTCGGCTTCGGAACAGGGGTTTGGTAATCAAACTGCCTTTTCTTCAGACAGTGAGGTTGAAGGGGAACAGGAATATTTTGTGGCAAAGGCTAAAGTGTCACGTTGGAGCAAACGCCCGCCTGTATCTAAATTTAGTAAATTTATATATATATATATATATATTGCCATGTTATTTACCGTAAATTTATATTATTATTATTCTCAACTATACTTGTACTATGTTAATTTTACTTCGTAACATTTATATGATGTGATTTTAGCTTCGTAATGCTTAACTTATAGGTAAAAGGATACTATTTTGATGGAGAAGTCCAAATTTATTCCTGAAGTTGAATGTAATTAGCCTGATTATCATGTTAAGAATGTTATTTGTAAAGTTACAATGATTAAAGATGATAAATGTATACCGGATTGGATTGTGAGGTAGTTACGACATCAAGAAAGTGCTGCGTGGTGCCTTATTTGGATTCGAAGTGAAATTGTGGGTAAATATTCCTTAGGGAATGGTGTTAAGACGTCTATGTGCGAAGTAGGTGATGTTTTGAATTGTCCTAGGTACAGTTGGAAGCCCTAGAATGTAAATTTTTGTAATTTTGTGTTTTTGACATTGCATTTGTTTGTATTTACAAGGATATTTTGTATTTAGAGAGTTGTGATGGTTATGATTTAATTTTGTATTATGTATAGGAAGGATAGAAGCAGTTTTAATGTTTAGAATGACTTTGTTTATTAATTATTTAGAAAATTATAAAGATGTAGTATTTTTGAGGTTAATTTTTTATTTTCACCTAAATGTTGTATGCATAATTTATGTGCAGGGTGTATTTCTGTACTATTGTTAATGACTAATGTTGATGTTGAGATGGTTGTTTGTAAGATTTAATCAAAATTTGTCTAAATTTAGTAATTTATACACGTGTGTATTGTGTGTTGTAAACTGTGGCGTAAGTTATGTTAAAAGTTTTGTAATTTAAAAACTAATTAAAAATAAAAAAAATCAGGATTATTATACTGAAAGTTGTTTTTTGAAATTTTCTGTATTAAGTGAGATATTAACAATTTTAGAATGTTTAAAAACAGCTGTAGATTTAAAAGATTAATATCTAGTTTTCTATTGGTACATTTTTGATTTGACAGTAGGATTTTCACGATTTTGGAAAGTTGAGTCTGTCTTCGATGTTTGAAAAGTTAACGCGTATTCTCTATGTACTCCAAATTTAAGTTTATAAAACAATAAAGGCTAGTTTCGCAAATTTTGGGATGGAGCCTAAGATTGTTTACAATTTTGTTTGAAGGTTACGTTAATGTAACAAAGTTTAAATTGTGCAAATATTCCACGTGAAGTGTTTAATTATGTGTTAAAAGAATTCAATAAATTTCATTTAAATTTCAACTTCTAAAAGAATTTTATTCTAAAAGAATGGAACTTACATGGAATTTTTGATGTCAAATTGTGTTGTGTAATTCAAACACGTCCCGAAAAAGATAAAATTATAGTTTTTCGAACACAATTTTGGGTTGAATTAATAGATCAAATTACAAATCTACTTACCTGATCTGTTTAAAATATTTAAACAGAAGTGGTTGAAGTGTTTCCCTGGATTTTCAGAATTTATAACTATAAAAGTTATGAGAGGTCAGCAGCCTGTCGCTTCGGAACATCTGGATAAAGAGGGGTCAAAATTGCAGCCGTTGCGAATTTAAGAAGATGTGGGAATAAAGGCTTGTTCAACCATTCACCGGATAAAGATAAATTCACAATTGATTTGAATTTGTGTAGTTTATTATTGTAATTAGATAACTATCTTTGGAGAGGCCACAAATTTAACCCTGAGATCTTTGTTATTAGTATGCTGATGTAAATTGAAATTTAAGTTTGTAGTGTGACGTATAATTCAATTTTAATTTGTATTATTGCCGCAACCAATGTGAAGATTTATTTATTTTTATTACAAATAATATTACAAATTTTAATTTTGAGCTAGCCAAAGCCAGGGCAACTATATAATTTAATTATTAAATATTTATAAACATATTACATAGCATTCTTTTATGGCTTAGCAACGTGGGGCTGTTGATTTATTTATTTATTTATTTAAAAGAAAATTTTCATAGCACATACTTATGGCACCGTCAACGTGGGGCTATTAGTTTATTTATATTTATAACAAATTACATCGCATATATTTATGCCGCCGAGCAACGTGGGGCTGTTGATCTATTTGTTTATTTATATTTATAACTAATTTTCATAGCAATATATATATATATATATATTACTGTGTT
>JABXWE010013650.1:0-18389 GCA_014611495.1 Limonius californicus
TGTCTTTCTATTTACGACGAAAATTATAATTTTTAAAATTTCATCAATAATTATTGAGGATTCTACACAATTGCACAAAAAATATTGTGTACACTGCGGCCGCGTCATTCTTTAACGTCCTCGAGGTTGCCTTGCCTCGGCCGCAAGCGGCCTCGGCGGCAATCTTCCTCTCGGTACGTTAAAGAATGATTTCGCGGCCTAAGTATACAAATAACTATTAAAATACTCTTAAACTTCCTCAATAGAAAAAATAGTATAAAGAACACGTTTCATAAGACCACTTGTCGCACTCGTGGACTCGTGCGTTAAGAAAAGGCCTTATGAAACTAGTTCTTTAATATACTATTATGAAGCTGTAGAAAATATACCAACAATTTAATATTGAAAACCTTTGCTATTCACTAAATCTAAAAATACTTCAGATAGGTATGGTATATTTTTCCTTTGTTAGGAAAATCGACTAAGGATAAATTGTTGCATAATTACTCTGATTTAGTGATCGCTACTGTGGATTTTATTTTAATGTACTACAATTACTTCGCTCATTAATTCGATTTCAAAGCGAACGATAATGCAAACGTTATACTTTGTAAAAGGTCTAACGATGGGTTCTGCATTTTTAAATTCTGGGTTGCACCGCCAGTAAATACGTTAGTGTTATGTAAAACCTGGTTGTACTCTGTGATTTACTAAAGTTAACAACAGAGACTATAATTTATTTACCACTAGTTAGCTAAAAATATAACTTTATGTAAGTATTGTGTATACAGTTTGTTGAGCTTACTGGCCTTTACATTTTTATTTAGTTTATAATGTGTAGCGCTGTTGATTTTGTATTTATACGAAAGTATTTTTTAAACATTTTAGTTATAACTTAACCCGATGAGTATGTAAGTCTTGAGTCCAACGACCCTGTTATATTTCGCATTTGGAATTACTTAGGTTTATTCGAAAGCTCTAAAGTTGTAGTTTCCCTTTATGCGAAGTCCCCAGGGAGCAGCGGCTGTAAAAACCGTCATAAATAATTGAACAATGTTATAAGCAAACTAAAAGAGGGAGAATACCAGCTCCAATTCACATTTAGAACATCTTAGCGATATTTCGAAGCCCTGAAGTTGTAATTCCTTTTGATTTACAAGTCTTTAAAAAGTGTCATAACTAGAGATACGAGTTCTATGTATTTACATATTTCTTTTGCATATAGCAACTACATGTAAAGTTAAATATACACGTGTTTTATGGATATGTGAATTTCAAATTGCACATACATGCATATTTAAAAACATTTTTTAAATACATGCACTTTTATGTGATTTTTATTTTAATGCAGAGTAGTGGCCGAGGCGCTTCATTTCCGAGTTTCTACATAATTTCTATTTTTCTACATAAGTTGAGAACTACGCCTACCTATAACAACTGACTGATACATCTTTACAATTTTCAATGAAGCTTAATTATATAATTTAGATTATAAATAACAAATATACAAAACCTTGCTTGATATGGAATTTTACAATGTATTTAACGCTATTTAAAAATAATTGCGCCTTGTAATGCTAGGTCATAAGAGCTATCTTAGATTAAGATTAATTCAACTATATGTATTATCAAGTTTTTTATAAACCGGTCTTAAAGTTCTTACACTTGAAAGTTCAGCAAAATATTTAATTTGTATTAAAATCCTTCAGAATACCCCTGTTTCAAAATGCCGGACTAGTTTTTATGTAAACGTAATAACAAACTATACGTCTAACTTTCAGTTTAGAATTTTTCAAATCATTGTTACGTTACAATTTTAATCATGTCGAAAATAACACACACACATAAACACTATTTGAGAAGGTAATAAAAATATATTTTGCACGTTTCTAACGGAGTTATCGCTTAGCTAATTTCAATAAAATTAAAATATTTTATGTAATGTCTGACAAGGTCATTTAATTATTTCTGATTACATTTGATTCATCAACTACCCTCACATTTTCTGTAAAAACTAGCTGTAATAAACATTCATAAACAGATGGGTTTTATATTCTGGTTTTATACAATACTTAGTGAGAAAAATTATAGATATGAAAGCTTGCATAAAATATTTTTTTAAATTCCTCCAAGATTATCCCGGTTCACAATATTTCGTGCTATACACGAGTCTAATACGCCCGATCCTTGAAATGTTCCATGCCCAACTAAGACACCGCACACCCCCTGGAAAAGCGCAGTGAAAAAAAATTTCTAAAGTAAGATTACTTAATGAAAATGAGTTGTTGAGGTTGTAAGGTTTAAAATAGGCAGATTTGTAAATAATAAGTTAAGCAAGAGCTAAATCTGATAGTAAAATAGGAAGAATAGAATAAAATAGAATTCTCTATTGAGCAAGGTCTATTATTTCTTGTCACTGGAGCAATACATATATAAAAATGCTAGAACCGTATTTGTATTTTGATATTAATGAATAGTGATAATTTAGAATCAGTACTCTCACATCAAAAATAAATCATTTTAAATACAATCTGTCCTATTTAAAAAAGATATTAAAAAGGACATCTTAGTACGCATGATATATCAGACTAAAAGTTACATGTAATAAAAGTTATCATTATTTAGGAATTTGTAATCATCTGCGAGAGCATTGTTACCAATATGTGCTGAGTTATTTGTAATACGGGTTTCGTGTGTTGGAAGCAGGATCGGCGTACCGTGTATTGAAATGTTTAATTTTGAGCTCTGGAGATTTTAATATGCAAACGCTGATATTTTTTTATATTTACCGTACAATATATTTTTTGCGTTTTTGTTTCATACGTATTTCAGCGTCGCTATGAAAAGCAATACAAAGTAAACAATAGGGTTAGTTGTAGAACAACACGTTTACCATTGGTACTGATTGGTCTTGGGTTTCGTAGATCATAGTTGTATTAATAACGTATTTACAAGTACGAATAAAGTTTTGAACATGTTTATAATATTGTTCCATTTTTATTATCATAATCGTGATCCTCGTTTGTACCGATTGCGCAGTGCCGAGACGGTGTGAGGCAAGGCTAGCGTTTTTTTAACATTCACACTACCGTTTGCCCCCCGGAACCGCTTTCGCATTACTTCAGGAGGGTGCGGGCGTCCCTTGCATAGTAGCCATTCATGCAACATGCACCCTAAATTTAAGTAAGCGAAATACGGTCGCCTCAGCCGGGGTTCGACCACGAGACCGATCGGACCGCATTTGACCTCGACTGACAGCGCTTATTCGCACTGCCCCATCGAGGTCCTAGGCAAAGCTCAGCTAGTTTGTGCTATGCACAACAGGGCCCGCCTCTGCAGGTTACCGTGTGGTGCGAAACCATGTTTTACTTGCCTGGTGTGTGCATGCTATTGTTTGTGGTCTTGCTACTCCTCTAATGTGACGATTTCCTGGAGTGATTCGAAGCGTTTGGACTATTACATCCAAAGCCTGGCTGTCTTACCACTGAGCCTCCCCAGCCTTTTTCAATTGTCACTTATTATTTATACATCAAACAGAACAGATTACATCATTTATTCACTTCAGTGATGTATAAGAGTGTGGGCTTCCATGTAGAGTACAAACGTTATAATATAGGTGAAGTGTTATACATTCTTTTATATACTTTCTGCAACAAATTTCAGTGGCAACAAGCAAAGCATAGAAAATTTAAAAAAGCCTATTTATAATATCGTGAAATGTTTGTATTATGTAGATGATATTTGAAGCAACTTTAATAGTGACTAACAACATGAAATCTTAAAATTATTGCGGATATAAGAACATAAAACCTCGATATAACGGATTCATTCGGGCGAGGGGGTGTTTGTTAAAGCCAAAATTCCGTTGTGTAATTAAATAGATTTTCCGAATGCGTATGTTAAAACAATGACAAATTAGTTACTTTACCTGCTTTAATTTTACAGAAATGCCGCGTGATCACGTGCTAATCATTCGCCGAACATTATTTACGAGCGGTGATATTTTATTTGCAAACAATTTGTTGCGTATATTTGCACATAAAAATCAGGAATGTGGAAATCCCTTTAGTACTGATCTTGATTAGTCTTATTAAAATGTACCTAAAATAGTTTTCCAAGGTTCCAGTAGTATCAGGTAAAGAAATTCAATGTTGAGTAGCATCTAAGAGTCATGGAATTCAAATCTAGGCTCTAGAATCACTATATGGATTTACTACCTGAATCTAGGTTTTATACACAAAACTATATTGTATCTAAATCACATTTTAAGGGAACTTTCATTAGATCCAGAGACACCCACCATATAATTAATGTCAGAATGTTTTTAGCAATTGTGCCAGTCATGTAGTAAATTATTTTATTTAATCAATAAATTCTTACTACTGTTAAAGCTTTCCTCTAGTTACAACCCCTTTATGTAGACACTCACATTACGTAGAATTGGTGACTTAATTTGGGAATTAGAATCGTATGTTTTTAATAGTTTCCTTAATCACAAATGTTTATAATATTGCATTTGAAAATAACATGCAAATTGTCGAAATACATATAAAGTTGAAATAAATACCGCTGAAATTGCGATTATTATTATTTTAAACTATTAAGAGGAATTTCAGAGAAGTAAGGTGAGAAATAATCTAAAGTTATTGATAAAATGTGATTGTTTTTATGTGTATTACTTGTTAGTGGCAAAATTTGTAAAATTGTATTGTTTAGTATAATAGCAAACTAGGATTAAATGTTAAAGCTGTTTGAATTGTTATTTTTTTCCAAATTATGGGATGCATTTTTAGTTAAACATTATCATAAAGAAAAAATACATGAGATCCGTGACGCATTCTAGACTTTCTGTGAACTACGTACGGTACAGATAGATAACGGAATTCCTACATGTGATCTGTAAAGGATCTAGATGTGCTTTTAAGGATTTTGGATTTAGGTAATATTTTTTATATGAGAAGGAGATTCAACTTCCTTGCCTGTATATTTCTAGCACCCAAGTACACATTCCGGCAACTAAGTTGCCATCTTCAATAAGACTATCTGAAGTAACGTTGCCGAGGAATACCTCTGAAGATACAGTGGTGTGAAAAAGTTTTGCATCAGTTGCACAAATAAGATAAATTGCAGTTTAAACTCATTTTTTTCAAATATTTTTCATTACATCATTACAACTATAATACAGGTACTTAAATATAATACTAGTAATAATAATAGAATAAATGTTGATCCATAAAAAAACGGAAATAATTCGATATATAAAATGTATTCAAAAACAGAATATAGAATTCACCAGTTTTTGTAATTCTTCCTTCGTAATGCAGCGATACCAGGCATCAATTAGGGATTCGATTAATCTCACTTTTTTGTGAGCTTTTTTCGTGAAGTAATGTTAGAAATCCTCTGCCATAAGTTTTTTATAGGATTTAGCTGCGGGATTCTGCTGGCCAGTCTATTCTTTTAACTTTATTGGCCAACATCCAAGATTGAACAACCTTTGCTTTGTGGAAAGGAGCTTTATCATCTTGAATGATAAAGGTTTTGTCAGGAAGTAACTCTTTTGCACTAGGCAACATCTTCTCCTGTGTGCAAGATGCAGTCTACCAACAACTTTAGCAGACATGCAGCCCCATATCATGACAGAGGTTGGAAGTTTAATTGCTGGCAGAACACACTGTCTGAAAATTCTTCTCCAGGAAATTTTCTAATATATGTGTTTCCAGCATGATGCTAATGTTCAAGGTAGATTCATCACTAAATAATACCTTCTGCCATTGTTCTGGGGCCCAATGGCGACGACCCTCTGCCCATCTCAAACGGTGGAGCCTTTGTTTTTCTGACAGGAGTGGTTTCTTCCGGACTTTGTAAACCCTAAGTCCAGATTTAAGAAGTTTCCGTCTTACAGTAGAACTGCATACATTTACAATAGTAGCTTCATACTATATTTTGATTAAATCTGTTGAATTAAGACATCTGTCTGCCAGGCTCGTTCTTCCCAATGCACTGTCGTCTCTCACTGATGTTTCTTTGGAGGGCCACCGCGGGGTTTATCTTCAATTTTTCTCATCTCCGAGTATTTTTCGATCACTCTAATAACTATGGATTGCTTGCACTGCACTTTTATAACTATTTCACGACTGGAAGCGCCTTGTTAATGATGAAAAATGATTTCATATCGTTTTTCATCCGATAATTTGAACGGTTTTTTTTTTCGGATGGCATTTTGCCACTGTTAAGCACATGCAAAATGCAGCTGAATAATCCGTAGTACCTACAGGTATATAAATTTATATACAGGGAATTTTTCTTTTTAGTATACATAGCCTATGTATACTTTTAAAAGAAACGCGTCAATTTCGCCTATTGTGTAGGCAACCAACTATACAGACAACTCAAGCATGCTGTGACCACAGCAAACAAATTAATTCAATGCTAAAAAATAAAATTAATCTTTATTTAGTGTCAAACAATTGTTAAAAAATTTAGATCAGAGGGATGCGTAATAAATTCCCATAAAATAAAAACTGAAAGTAATCACGTTTTAACCGAAGAAATGAAATGAAATATTTTATGCTACGTTGAATAATAATAATTAAAAAAAGTTTGCGATCGCCGGGAATTGAACTCAGATCAACTGCTTGGAAGGCAGCTATGCTGACCATTACACCACTTTGCCGCTGATGTATGTGTTTTGTACAAAAGAAATATAATGTGCACGGACCTTACGGAAACATCACCCTGTCAATTTTTGCATTTAACAAAAAAGTCATCATCTGTGTCCTATATACAGGATGAAATACTTATTTAATATAAACACTGCATCAACATAACCTTCATACTCAAATAATTCACAACTATAGTGATGTTCGTTTCTGATTTTGAGTTGTCGGTATAGTTGGTTGCATACACAATAGGCGAAATTGACGCGTTTCTTTTAAAAGTATACATAGACAATGTATACTAAAAAGAAAAATTCCCTGTATATATAGTTATACTCAGTGACATGGAAATCGCAACACCAAGAAGGGGTAGGAATTTTTCGACCAAACTTGGCAGAAACGTTTAGCTACTAAAAGGTTTTTGATTAAAATTTTAAAGAAAAAGAACAAAATGTAATCATAATTTTTATTAATAATGGGTTGGTCCCCCCCTATTGGTTACACACTCCCCCACTCTTCGTGGCATCGATTCTAGCAGATGGTCGATTCCCTCTGGAGGTATTGTGTCCCAAGCAACCTATAATTCGTGCTGTAGAGCTTGCAGCGTCTGCGGAGGAGGCAGCAACTTCCTCAGTCTGCTCCCCATAATGTCCCAAACATGCTCGATGGGCGAAAGATCGGGAGATCGGGGTGGCCATGGCAAGAGATTGACATTATCCGCTGCAAATCGGTCTAAAGAACTTCTTGTAACATGGGGACGGGCATTATCCTGTTGGAAAAGTGGGTCTTCAAACTGCTGAAGAAATGGAAGAATATGGGGTTCTACCACCTCATCCACATATCGCTGGGCGTTCATACTGCCTCGGATGAATATCAAACGGGACCTACTCCCATAAGTTATAGCACTTCATACCATAATCGCCACAGTTTGGTGCACATGCCACGCAAAAGAAAATTCAACATTGCGACGTTCCCCACGTGTTCGTCTTACCCTCATACGGCCATCATGCATCCCCAAACAGAATCGGGATTCATCACTGATCACCACTCTATGCCACTCTAGGTTCCAGTGCAGTCGCAACTTACACCACTCCAAACGTTGCTGTCGGTATCGAGTCGTTAGTGGTAATACAAGATGTGGCCTATAGGATTGCAAGCCGAAAGCTCTAATTCTGCGATAAACCGTTCGAAAAGTTACAGGACGATCTTCGTTAGCTAACCATTGGTCGGCAATTGATCTGGTACTGGAGAATCGGTCTCTTGTTGTCGAAGATGGCGGTCCAGCACCTCATTTGTTTTTCTTCGCCCCCCGGTTCCTCTGCTGCGACGTTCTTGACCCTCCCTAGTCCATGCCCGATAGCAGCGCCTGATGGTGGATTGGTTCCGGTTAAGGCGATTTGCAATTTCTCTGAACGAAAAACCACCTTCGCGCAAACCAACAATACGACCTCTGCCGAATTCGCTTAATTGGCGGTAATTTCCACGTTGGCGCACTCGAGGCATGATCACACCCCCTAAACAAACGATCAAAAGCGAAAACAATAAAGAACTGAACAAAATCTCGCAAAACATACACCTGATAAAATTGTTAGAAAAAACTGCGATTTCCATATCGTTGAGTATGTGTATATACCATATGTACAAAAAAATTTTAGATAAAGGGTGGCTTTGTATGTCAGAACGTATGTCGCACTTTGAAACTGCTTTTAAATTGAGGGGATCGAGGGTTTATTTTCAAGTACATATTACAATAAATGTTCAAAATGTCCACCGTTTTCATCCAAGCATAAATTTACACGCCTTTTCATGTTATCAAATGCGTTTTGGAGCATAACGGGTGTGATATTGGCACATTCTTCAACTATTCGGTTGCGCAACTCAAGAAGTGTGTGAACTGGAATTTTAAAAATTGTGTTTTTCAAATGCGGAAAAACAAAGTAATCAAGAATAGTCAAATCTGGTGATCTCGGCGGAAATTCTGGTTCACAACGTAAACTGATCAGGCGATCGTCGAAAAACTGACGCAAATTCATAATCTCTTGAACATGAATGGTCTCCTCTGTACGGACTGTTGGCCTTCCACTTCCGCTCTTCCTTGTTACGCTTCCTGTTTCTCTAAATAACCGCACACAATTTCGTACCACATTAAAAAAGTCGGCCTCCAGAAACACAAAATCAGGAAACTGTTGTCGAAATTCAACCATACAAGGGCGGGTACTGTAAATCCATTCCCCATTTTCAAGATTTCCATTGCGAAAATAAGATTCAGCGATGAATCGCTTATGTATTTCTGTAAACACCATTATTAAATTAAATCTGATTAAAACTGACATTTAATTGTCATAAAATCATCAAAGACCGCCGTATTGAAGTACAAAGCCACCCTTTATCTAAAATTTTTTTGTACATATGGTATATGAAATCAAGCTTGCTGTAGTCAGAAGATCGTTTTTAAATCTTCTTCTTCTTTTTCTTCTTACGTGGTTTAATGGGTGGAAATAGATGAAGCCATGTTTTAATATTTACTGCCTTCTTCTTCTTCTTCTTCTTCTGTATATAGGCCAATGGCCTGTTAAATTACCTACAATGGAGTAGCGAATCTAACCCGCCGAACAGAGAAGGTAAGTTCCACTACATGGTTTACGGTTGTCAAAGAGGTTCGTATAGACAATAGGGACCGACGGGATTACGTGCCCTCCGAAGCTCAACCTGGTTCGTATGCCACTATATTGGTCCGCGCGTCTGAATACTAACCAGCGCGGATGGTGCTACACTACGAATTCCGTTTAACCGACGCCCATAGTGCTCCGATATACAATGAACTGAAATAATGAAGGACCCAACCACGATTATTGATGATGTAAGGACCAGACAATTAATATTGCTTAGACACATGCAGCAGAAGAACCAAGAAAGGAAAATCATAGAGTAGAAGCCATTAGGCTCTCGGGACACCTTACTCCTAGAAATCGTGTCCCCTGGGCGGCGGATGGGGGAAATCCTGGAGACAGGATTGCTGCGAATATTCATAATAAGTAGCCGTGGACCAAAGACCAGTTGTCCCGAGTAACGGGGCCCTTGCGGCTGGACTAATCATCTATGAATTGTAACTAGATTCAGAGAACAAATCAAAGCCTCAGACATCGACATAGAACGAAGACGATCTGCGAGAAAAGGAATACAAGTTTTTTGTTTATCTTGCAATAAGTCTACCTGATGAAAAATGTTACCAGTGACAAAAATAAATGTTTATCGTGATTGTTCTTGAAATTTTTATTATGCAAATGTAGGATATTTTTACATGGCTGTATAGAGAATAAAAAGCACCAACTGGTCATGCCATAAAAGTATAGGTTGCCATTAAAAAAATACCGATTACGTCGTAGCTAAAACATATGACAATCAAAAAAAATGAAGAAAGCCAAATTGTGGCAAATAACTTGACAGGAAACTTTTGTTAGAAACTTTTTTTCGTAAAGTTATTATTTAAGGCTGTAGCATCGATGTTCCTTACTTTTTCTTCACCCTGTATGCTAACAAACACGGTATCTCACCCATCAGCTAGTATATCAATTTCATATTATCTCAACTTTAGACTAATTTTTTTACTGTGTACACCTTCTTTTTCATTCATTCATGCTACCCCCCCCCCCCCACGAAACCGCTTATATTACTTCAGGATGGGTGCAGGCATCCCATAGATACTCTCCATTCATGCAACATGCACCCTAAACTTAACTAAGTAAAATACGATCGCCTCAGTCGGGGTTCGACCACGCGGCCGATCGGACCGCATTTCACTGTGACCTCGACTGACAGCGCGTATTCGCATTGTCCCATCGAGGTCCCGACTACTGTGTACACCTAAAGCAAAGCAATTCTAAAATCAATGGCGATTATCCGCTAAAGGAATATTGTTTATAAATTATCTTCCAATGAGCCCGTCAATAACGGAAGAATATTCAGTACAACAACCTTTAAGACCAATTGGAGGAAAATATTCCAAAAGAGATCAGGTTAGTAGTTGATGTATATTTTATAGCCTCAGAAATCAAAGTTTCGTCCAAATTAAATTAACTTCAAAACAGTAGAAACCGCTTTTCATTTCGTTTCGAGAACATTTCAAATGACCCTCGTACTATTCACAATTATTCACGTTATTACAATGTTAACAACTATGTACTCATTCACACTTATCAAAGCGGTTTCTGCATTTATTCATGTTGGAGCTAGAAGCGACAACAGTTTATTGATTACTTTTTTACACCTTTGGGACAAAACGGTTTGATGCTTTTCATCATATTCTCAATGTCCTGCAGTAAAAAACCGAACTATACCACACCATTTGCATGGCTGTGATGAATATTTCAATATTCGAAATATTTACATTCGCAAACGCTTACAGTTGTTTCTAAATGCTTATCACGAGCAGGCCGGGAGGCTCTAAATTATTCTGTTTTGTTTGACAAATGCATTTAACCAACTTTCGCTTGACTTACGCCCTAGAATTTAGATGTAAGTCGATGTGGAGCATTCTTGAATTTTCTGACAGTTGTGCCACCAAACTACCCTTATATAGAGTACGTTTTGAATGAGCAAGCGATAATCTCATTCAATCGGCTGATCGAAGTCCCGAGAAAGCGTTTTATTATGCGCATACATTCTTCTGCCAACTCCGAAACGGTTGGTTTACAAAAAAATGCACATTTTATAGATCCGCTATCACTAAACAACCTTTTGATATTTTAAAAGGCCAGGTTAGAGTTCTCCGAGTATTTATAATTAATTACTACAAAGTAAGTAGATACTAGAATATACTTTTTATACAGGGTGTCCCAGAATTACCACTAAAGCTTCAGGTAGCCGTGTTCTCCTATGCATTCTGAACAAAAAACCTAAGAACAAAATTTGTCTCCAAGGCTTAGTTTTCTCACACGGACCTGTTAAAGGTATCACCTTTAACATCGTATATTTAGTTTATTGCCATAAATATTTAAATAAGATAATTCATTTATAAATAAATAAGTCTATTACAATCTAAAACCACCAGCAAATCATGATTTAAAGCATTAATCAATTTGTTGAAACAACTGATAGAAGCAAGAAACGTTCAAGAAACTAAGCTGACAACCATGTTAATTTAAGCAAGTTAAGCGGGTATCGTGATTTTGAAAAATGTTTTTACTTCGAATTTCAAAATTTTGTAACAGTGGCAGTTATTATTTTGTCTACTTAAGCTATTTTATGTTTGGATTCTTTAATATACTTTACGTTACTATGAATTATACTGTAAGTGAATATGCAGACATGATTTTGGTTCTTGGCGAATGCGATGGTAATTACAACGAAGCTTCAAGAGTCTACCGTTTTCTTAATCGGACACATCCATGCCGTACTGTAATACGGGCTGCAATGCAACAAATTAGGGAGACTGGAAATATTCTTCCAAGTCATTTTGATGCATGTCGGCCGCAAAGAGTTAGAAATCCTAATTTGGAAGAAAACGTCTTGGAGTTTGTAAGTCAGCATCCGAGTATAAGTGTTCGTTCAATTGCCAGAAATGTTGAAACATCCAAGTCTTCCGTGCAAATAATTTTAAAAGATGATGGGCTACATCCATTTTATGAAACAAGGGTGCAGCATTTGTTGGATACCGACCACGAACCTAGGAGGAATTTTTGTGAATGGCTTTTGGAAAGCAACAGAGCAAATCCAATATTCCTGGATAAGCTGTTGTGGACAGATGAAACAACATTCACAAGTAATGGGCACATGAAAATCCCCAAGCTTTGAAAGTGCAAAACTATCAAGTTCGTTTTTCTGTGAACGTGTAGACAGGAATAATCGGCAATAAACTTGTTGGGCCGTTTATACTACCCCGAAGACTGTATGCAGATAACTATTTAAATTTTTTAAATGAAGAATTCCCTTATCCTTTCGATACATTCCTGTTCTGGTTCGGCGTGATATGTGGGTGCAACAAGGTGGGGCCCCTTCACATTATGCGGCATTCGTGAGAAAGTGGTTTAATCAGCATTATCTACAAAGATGGGTAGGTCGTGGAAGACCAGTGCCCTGGCCTGCAAGAAGCCCAGATCTGACGCCGTTGGATTTCTTCCTATGGGGACACTTAAAAAATTTGGTGTATTTAACGCCTTTTGACAATGAGGAAGAATTAATTAACAGAAAACATCAAGCAGCAGCAACTGTTAATGAGCGAATGCTAGAGAGTGTAAAACCGGCGATTGTTGTGCGAGCTACCAAACTCATGGAAGCTGATGGAGCGCATTTTGAGCGGATGTTGTAGTTTATTAATAAATAAAATATTAATTTCAATAAGCTTTTTTTTAACATTAAGATACACTATTTACTTAAAAATTGTTTCAACGAAGCATCCTAAGGGAGCTCGTAATTCTAAATTACATTCTATTATGTGCCTTTTGCATAATCAATATTAGTAACATATAGGTAGTCTACTTTGTTTATTTCATTCCGTTAAAGTAATTGCAACAGTATTGCCAAAGCTTATTATTCTTTTTTTGCTTCGTGTGCGAAAACTAAGCCTCGGAGACAAATTTTGTTCTTAGGTTTTTTGTTCAGAAAGCATAGGAGAACACGGCTACCAGCTTTAGTGGTAATTCTGGGACACCCTGTATAATAAAATCTTGAGGTGCAGTTCATTTAGAGTGCTCTCGAAACAAGTCGATACATTTCTAGCTTAAAGAAAAATGCAATTTGTTCTAAAAATGAAGGTAGACTGATAAGTACATACCTGAAAACCGGTATACTTATATGGTTCATAGCCTTGTTAATTATCTGGCTCAATACTTTAGAACTTTGAGGTAAATATTTTGCAATGTGTAGGCAACATTCGGGAAAAGAATAAATGGAGTAGATTTCCAAAAAAAACAGATTGTACAAAGGATATAGTGAACAACTCTGAAATATAACTGTTGAAAGAGTTTGGAATACAATATTCACTGAAAAAAGCCTTTAATAAACCGTTCTCTAGCATACAATTCTCCAAAATAACTCGATAACTAACACAGAAACAACCCCGAATAATCAATTCTTTGAAAAAGGCACCCCAGAAATACAAAATTATAAATCATGCGAAAATTACTTGGAAAAATATTCTGGTATAAATTCATTGTAGGAAATAACCACTAATTAACACTCCCTTGTAAAAGAAGCTCTAATATTTTTCCCAAATATAGTCCAAGAAGAATGCTCCTGATAACTATCCTGTGGAAAAATAACCTTGTTAATAGTTCCCGAATAGAAATCTTCTTCTTCTATGTATAGGCGAATGGCCTATGAATTAGCCACAATGAGTAGATCCTGTGAGTCGTCTTTTCACATATACCGGGCAGGAGAAGAGAAGCACAACTACATGATTGACAGTTATGTATGTTCGTACGATAACCAAGGCCGACGACTTAACGTGACCTCCGAAACACGACCAGCATATGCCACTGTATTGGTCGATCCATCCAAGTACTAAACAAAACTTATTGTTCTGCACAACGAATAACGTTTGATCGCATGTTGTAGTGCTCTGTTATCTAATGAAAACAAATTCATAATGCGAAACAGCGTTATGAAAAATCCTACCAAGAAAATTTACCTGAAAAAAATTCTGGGTACGGTTCGGAAAAACACTAGTCAAACATTGTATCAAATAAACAATCCTCTGGGAAAAGGACATACATTTTTATGGATAAATAGCCCATGTAAAACAATTGTTTTTATAAATTTTACGTTAAAAATACTTTCGAAATCTTATTTCTTAAAACATATTTACAAAAACTTGGAATTACAATAGTGTGAAAAGTTCTACATCAAAGCTTGTAATTTTATTGTTTCTTGAAGTTTAACATAGCTTTACGACATAATTTCGGAAAATTACATCTAATATCTTATCATTATTTAATCATCACTTTATCTGCTTACTATGACATTGGAATTCTCTTTCAAAATTGAAATAGACGTTGTTGCCTTAATCTCTTATTCAGTCACCTACTGCTCTGAAAAATAATGAGGTGGTTAAAAATTACTTAATGTTCATCTTGCAATTGTAGGTATGTGACATACCTTTTGTATTTTAACTGTGTATACCCTGCACTAAATTTAGGACATTTGAGATTTACATGTCATCAAAGTTCCACCATGCAGAAGAAACAGATCAAGTTATCCTACGAAAACCGGTATGTAATCATTTTTCATCATACCGAAAGAGTTTTCACCAATGAAATCGCTAATAAAGTACAGTGCAATCAATCAATGGCCGTTCGAGTAATTAGGAAGTATGCCAAAATTGGAAAAACGGAAGATAAACCCCCGACGGGCCGACCAAAAATACCCTCTACTAAAATGATGCTGTGTTAAGAAGAACCATCTTGGCTGACAGGAGCTTCAAACCTACAAAACTGACTAAATTATAGTCAGAAGGTACTAGTGTGGGTTTGTGTTCATTTAATGTGAGAAGAAAATTTCTTAGTTTTGGACTACGAGAATGTAGAGCCCGTAAGAAATCACAATTATCTAAGGAACAGAGGCTCAGCCGTGTGCGATGTGTCAAGGAACATCGTCACTGACACCAGAACGGTGGAAAAAGGTGCTATTGAGTGATGAATGCACCTATAATATCAATAATAATAATCATGCTGGTAATACGTATGAGGTTACCTGGTAAAGAATTTTCTGTAAAATGCATACATCCATCAATAATATACCCAAACTCTGTTATTGTATGGAAGTGCATGGCTGCCGAAGGAATTGATCGACTTCATGTCATGGGATGATGAACGCCACAAAATATATCGAAGTACTGCAGAATAATACATTGTCCAGTGAAAAAATTTATTTGATGAAGAAAAGTTTATTTTCCAGGATTGCAAAGCACCTTCCTTTGAATCAAAAGTGATTCAGTCTTGGATGTAGACCAATAAAGCCGGTAGAATGAATCGGTATACAACAAGTGGGCGGTGGTCAACTGGAGGAGTCAACTAGGCGATAACCAAGTGGGCGACGATTAACTAGGCGACCGTAAATTGGACGACAGAAACTTAAAAAATTTTGCACGCTTAGCAAGTATATAATTTGGAGGATTTTTTGTAAACCTAACCTAAGCTATTTTAACTGACTCATATTTTGCATGGGATTTCTTATGTTTTATTTAGCACATTTTTAAACGATTCTTTTTATTTCCATGGCGTATTTATTCTGTTATTTTGTCTCCCAGATGTCCGGAGCCCACTTAGCTATCGCCCAGTTGACCATCACCCAGTTGTCCATCGTCCAGAAGACCATCGCCCATTCGCAGTCGTCTAGTTGACCGTGTCGGGAAGGAATTGGCCAGCACGATTCGCAGGTCTTAATTCCATCGAAAAGCATACCTATCATCATTTCAAAGGAATAACCGACAAAAAAATTGATCTAATCAAAGCTCTTAAATTCATTTCTTTATTTTAATTCATAAGTGCAGCATCTTAGGTCACTTTTCGTTACCGCGAAATAATATTACTGAAATGTGTTTGGTCTACATCGACTACTTTGAGAAAACGTTTCCTGGAAGTATGCCCTTGAGTTCATATAAGTTAAAATTCTGAGAATCTGTGCCGATAGCTGGTTTGCTGTTTTTCAAGGGAAACAGGAAACATTAATCGTCTTGAGGACATTTCGGTGATCGCACGTTATATGAGCAGTACAACTTAGAGTTGGGGGGGTTGATAATCGATTTTGTAATTTAATTAAAGTTTTATCGTTTACGTTATTACCATTTTAAAAATCGACAAAAGTCGAAATACAAACAGGGATCAATGATATTGTGAGAATCGGTGCCGTTTCCTCACTTTGCTTTGTACGGATAAAAATTAACCCCCATTCTCCTCTTTAACGTTATTGCCGTTTTAAAGAAACCTATGGGCTTGTAATCTTCGTTCTTGGCACACATCTAATTCGCCGTTTTCTGAAAAAAAATCCTAATTACACAATATGGTGTAATCCTTCGTAATCCGGCTCGTTGTTCCCATTTGTGTGCTGTCGTCTCGTTCCAACCCAAAGGTGTCCATCGCCCAAAGAAATTGGAATTCAAAATTCATTACTTGATATTTGTGTGTATTTTGTAAGAAGTATTCAGGAGGAAGCACAATAAGGTAAGTTCGATTCCCCGTAAGCTGCTAGTCCTCAGCTCTTTTACGAGGATCTTCATCTATCTGTAACTCGAAAGGATGGCGTCCACTGATTTTGACTTACCATCCCTCCTCCCTGAACTAGCTAAAGAACCCTTTTCCATCAGTTTGTTGCTGTCTGACGAAGACTATAACATGGTCTCTGGTCGTTCTATTCAATATCAATCAATATGTTTCGTAATATTGCAGGTTTTAACTTAAATTACAATAAAGAAATGTACGTAATTTTAAATAAATGTTTCATGTTAAGTTATTCTCCTTTCACGAAAAAATTTATATGTTAGCTTTACTGTATTAGTATATATTGCTAAAAGAATTAGAATCATCATTTTAATATAAGTTTTTCCCAATTCCTCAAGTGATGCAGAACTTTTTCACACCATTGTATGTTCTTAATAATATTAAAAACTAAAACAGAGTTCCTTCTTTAGGTAGCTCTTAAATTATGCTGTTGCAACTTCTTTTGAACTGATATATAAACTAAAGGATCTTGATCTTGGTTTTGTTCCAGATGATATTTCCCGAAGTGTTTAGAAATATTTTGTGTGTTTGCGAATTTTTCATATGAGCCTTTCTGCAATCAATCTTCTGGAAATTCATAAAATTTTTAACTTGTTTGTCGTTTCTTAAGCATTACGATTTTATTCTTTGTTTCCGTTCATTTTCCCTTAAATAATAAACCGGGCTTTCAGCTTTTCCACGCGATGGCTTATTTTCCACGGCATTAGCATGCATGCAAATCGCTGTCGTAAGTGCCGACATGCAAATGTATAAAAATTAGGTTAGAAAATTCTTGACTCCTAATGGCAACTCGTGTAGGTGAAGCAGCGTCCTGATAAAGAAAATTTAATAAACGTTGCGCTCAGACGTTAATAATTCGAACGGGATGACATATTTTAAGAATTTAGCGGAGGAAAATTGAATTCTCTGTTTATTTTCAACGTCTTTCGTTGTTTTTACGTTAGAGATTTTCTTGCAAAAACAAATAATTTCATCCCCTGATAAAAGTTTGCTCCCTCGGGCGTTTAATTAACGAGGATCCAAAAATATTTTCGAACAGATTTTTGGCTCGCGCATAAATACTAACCCCTTCACGGCGAAGTTTGAGCAAACTATTAAAAGTAAATCCGATTCGGCAAGGCGCTTTCCATTCTTGCTTCCACGTTGTAAACAGAAAAGTTTAAAAGCACATAGGTCTGCGTTCTGTGCGAATCCACAATTTCGGCGAGGCATTTCCGCGTTTGGTTTCTTCAAAGTTTTGTTCCTGTTAGCTCTGCGCTCATATCCCCCTCACCTGGAAAATATTAATAATATCTGGCGCGTTTATGGCCCCATAAACCGCAGTGCAAGAACCACCTGTGCGCTAAAAATACCTCGCGAAAATTGTTTTCAGGCGGCGGAATTAAGAAATTGATGGAAGCGCATCAGACTGCGAAGAGCGAAATAAAACCGCGGAAACCCGAAGGCCTTGATTTATTTATTTGCAGCCGGTGTCGCCTCTGGCGTACTTTTGACACATGAATCCCTGAGTTTCCGCAGGACATCCTTCCAAAGGATT
>JABXWE010013651.1:0-11438 GCA_014611495.1 Limonius californicus
CAGAAAATGTATTGCCGTTGGCTTTAAAAGTAGAACCTAAAAATATAAAACTAAATGTAAGTTCATTTTGTACTGTATTAATTTGTAATACCTACTCATTCAACAATAAAATTAACACATAAAAAATGTGTTAAATTTAAAATAGACAGTTTGTTCTACAAAAAAAAAAGAATAAGACATTCATAATCATTCCAGTTTAAAAACAATACTTAATTCCAACCACAACATTAGTAATGCATGATGTGTGTTATTTCTCTATTTTGGTCATAGTAATTAAGATTACTTACTTGGTTTTAAACAGCTATTCCAACTAGAACAGCCTGGTTTTGTCAAACTATTACATTCACTAGTCTCTCTTGATAGTTTTAAAATTAATTTAGTTCTTTCACTCATTTTATGTCAATTTTAAACACACCATAAAGGTCACCACGTGTAAACAACTGATATGAACATAACCTTAAATAGCTCAGCGCAATCTGTAGTAAGTCGACTCTTCCAGCGCACGCGCAAGCGAAAACTATAGTAAGTCGATATACGATTGTTTTCGGAGCAGAATCTGCCACGAGCTACTATAGTAAGTCAACATAATATAGTTTTCGACGAAAAATATTTCTCAGTGGGAATTACCATACTTCAAACATGTCTCACTGGTGGCCTAACGACTTTCTTGTAAGATACTATACTTTTCCACCGAAAAGTTATTCCTTAACTATGCCTGTTCCATATATTAACTCAAAATGGCGATTTTTTGAGTTACGATAGTATTCGTTGCATGGGTCGATGTATACACGACCAGGTGAACGGTACTCCGCCGCTATTGTGCAGGAAGTCGATGGATTTGGTGGTGGGTTTGTAATGATTGGGTGCGGCTACAGTTTAGATGAAGAAACTGACCTAATTCTGATCCCAGAATGTGTGAACGCTAAGGGTTACATTAATACAGTCTTGGAGGAGCATTTTCTACTCGCAGGGTATGGTGTGGGCCCTAATTTTCTTTCAATGCAAAGTAATATGGATTTCTAATAAAATGCTAAAGTCAGGTCATGGATTGGCCTACGCTAACTCCAGACTTGAATCTTATAGAGTACGTGTAGGAGATGCCAGACAGACGTGTTCGCATACGCCCAAATATACGTCAAACGACCTAGTAGCTAACTCTCGCAGACTCTCGAGCAACATGCCATGAACATTTCTAGAAGTTTTCATTCTAGAGGACACACATACATTATATTAAAGTCCATTATTTACGCAAACGGTGCAACTCGGCACATCCGGGATATTCCATTATACACTTTGTTTCTTGTATTCGCTTTAATTTTCTATGTACAGTTTAAGAGTACCTAGCTAAGGAATGTAATATCGTTTTTGTCAATTTATAATATTAAAACTTTTTTTTTTTAAGTATCGTGGAGTTGGCAAAGGCAACTCCAAGATTCCCATCCCACCCAGCTTACCCCGGCTCAACACATTTCGTGCTATTCACAGGTCTAACATGCCCCACCCTTGAACAACCCCATGCCCCAGACACCACCAATACCCTGGGAAAGTGCAGTGCTCAGGATTCGAACCTGAGCGACTTTGGTAGAATAACTCCAAGCCAAGCGCGGGCCCCAATATTAAAACGTGTGCTTTTCAGAAATGTTTAGTTTCACTTGCATAAGGACTGCTTTTAGAAAGTTATAGAGTTTTAAAGAACCGTCCTTCCAATTGTCTTGAGCAATGTATATGAACGTCGATCTCACTGCCTAATAAAAATATAGTAATAGTGATTTTGACATTAGGCTTAAAAAAATCATTCATATTGTTGTATATTTGACTTGTAGTACATAACCTATTTTCAGCCGGACGTTGTAGTTTTGTGTTTTCCGGTGAACAACAGATCGTCTTATGAAAACATAACCAATGAGTGGCTTCCTGAGCTTCGTCGTTACGTCCCAAAGAAACCTATAATACTAGTTGGTACGTACTTCAAGTGCACTTCCAAATGAAATTTATCATGTAAAATATAGGCGGCCTTTTAATTTGATTACCTGTCCTAGGTCTAATTTAGTTTAATAATTTTTTTTGTTTATCTCCACTTTTCATTCACGAAATTCTTAGTATGTTTCCAGTATATGAGGGCATAACACAACCTCTTATTTTCTATAACATCTTTCTCAATCTCTTTAAATGTTACAGCTGTATATAACAAATCAGGGTCGAATGCTAATCTTAATTTAGGCAATCTTGAAAACACTTTCAAGTTTCAGTTCCACCAAACGCTGCGCTGTTCAGTTCATGAACCTTGCCCAGAAACGTGTTTTATTGTCTACTTATTAGCGACGTACTTATTATGTTCTAGGTACAAAATGTGATTTGGAAGCTAAAGTTACACAACAAGAATGTCATGAACTAAAGGACACCATTAAAGCATCTTATTATGTAGAGTGCTCTGCTAAAGAAGGAACGGGTGTGAAAACAGTATTAAATTATGCTGCAACCGTCTATACAAACAGTAAATCGAAGCGCCGATGCACAATTTTGTAGTATAGCAGCCCCTTAGTATACAAAATAATCTATTTGCTAATCGATATTTTGCACATATTTATTTTTTATGCAAATTGCATACGGTTGTAGCAAAAAATATATTACACTCATATTTCAATAATATCCCTAAAAAATTATTATGTAGTCGATAGAATTTTATCGATATGGTCTTGTAAATAAACATATAGCAATATAATTTGCTGGTAAATGTAGCGAATTATTTCGTAGGTTTTTATAACATTCCCACCTATTCAGTAGTTAATGTACGGTATTGTCACAATGGGTGTGTACGTAGTTAATCCCTTTATTGTGCCCCTAATTATATTAAATTTCTTTTACATGAAAATGTATAAAGAAGCAAGGTTACTGCATGATATTCGAATTTAAGTGAGATGTAAGCAAAGCCCATCATGTGCTGTATAAATGCATGTACGTATTTTCTTTAAGTAGATACACTTACGCTCGTGCTATTTGTGCCTCATGTAATTATCATGGCACTCGAGTCCCTCTAAAACGTTTATAAGAAGTAATGTGCCATTTGCATTATGTCTGCACAACTACATATATTGTACACTACAAGTAACAACCCTATTGCTTTTGTATTTTTATTTGTATACCGATAGCAGCTGCTTCTATTTTCAATACTGGGGTAATTTCTCAGTTGTCTATATTTGTGCTATTCGTAAAATAATTTATCAATAACTATTCGAATTTATTTTCAAACTTCTTGTTACTTTTCGTTTCTTACACCAATACAATAGTCAATACAAATAGGGCAAGAAATGCATGCCGAATTTATAGAACTTCTAAAATTTCAATAATCCGTCTACCGTTTTCATGGATCTATCTATTTGTGGCTTATGAGTCCTCGTGGTCCATCGCCTCCTTTCGGTTTCCGAGCCTGTTCTTTGCCGAGGGCGGTGGCTAGCCGCGTATTTCGTCCCTTGGTACGATGATCAAGGGGCGCCCGTCCATTATACTTCTTTTGCTTTCTTTACTATCTGTGCCCATTCTTTCCTGTCTTTAGTTTTTTGCTTCCAGTTTTCATACCCCATTTCTCTTAAATCCTCTTCCACTAGGTCCATTCATCTTTTCCTCGGGCGCCCTTTCCCTCTATTACCGTCCAACTTCCCGTGTAAAGCTCTTTTTGCATATCTTTCGTTTTCCATACGGCTTATATGTCCCAGCAAACTTATCCTTCTACTTTTTATTTCTATAATTATACTCGGCCTTTCAAATAATATCATTAGCTCTGGATTTCTCTTTATTCTCCATATATTATTTTCACACACCGGACCATATATGCTTCTTAACACTTTCCGTTCCCATATTCCCAACATGTCTTCATCTTTTTTCGTTAAGTTCCATGTCTCGGAGGCATACATACTACCGGTCTTATTACGGTTATATAAATCTTTATTTTGGAGTTTCTTGAGAGCTTCTTTGATCTAAACATTTCACTTAATGCATAAAAACATCTATTGCCAGCCAGAATTCTGGCGTTTACATCTAATACTGTTTCATTTTTTGCCGTGATTATTGAGCCTAAATATTTAAAGCTATCAAGTGGACCAAATTTCTCTTGATTAATTATAACTTCTCGGTTTCCTCCGGCTGTTGCATGTTTCGTTTTCATGGATAATAATAATTAAATATAGCATTAATAGTTTCTACAGTTTTTACATGATTTTTTAGTTTGATACGTATTCGGCGTCATCATCAGAAGCAGTACAAGGGTAATTTTTCATAACTACATCAAATAGGCAATACGTGTGGGATGCAAAATGTATCTAAAAATGTTTAACAGACGCACGCATGATTCTTATACCATTACTCTTTGATGATCATCAATCATCATCATCAACAGTTCACGTGTTTTTCCTCGGCGCTAAGGTAGAAACACAGAGGACTTACAGTTTAACATCGATTCTGAACGACAAACATTTCGGAGAACGTTTTTAGCATTATGATTCCACCATGGTAATCGGCTTGGAAAATTCTGTGTGGTGGGTTGCAGCACAAGATTTTTTTACGCTGCATAGTAATGCTGGGGAGTCAAACCCAAGCTCTAATCGGAGTTTTGCCCAGAAAGCGAGTGCTCTGCCAACCGGACTACCACCACACCATTACTCTTTAGGTAAGTATGTATAATTCTGCAGATACAGTTTTCAAAGGAGGTATTTTGTTTAAAAGCATCAATATTATATTATTAAACTATTTTTCTGGTGTGTATTCGATTTCTTACGCACATAATAATTAGTAGAGGGTAATTCCTTTAAAATCTAAGCAGCTGAGGTACCGGGCGCTAATTAGACATTCCTTATTCTTACGGGGTACATTTCGTTTTCAATTCCAAATCATAACTGTAACCGGTTCTACGCAATTGCCTATGCGGTGACGTGATAGAACAGACAGTGTAAGTGATTATGATGAGTATATTTTATTATTAAGTTAAGAAACTCTAGAGAAATAAGCTTGATAAAGATAAGGCAATTAAAATGTAGAGCAGTAAAAGTAACAAAAGTAATTGTTAGTTGTTAGGACAAAAGAGTTCTGGAGAGGGTGAGGGAGAGGAAGAGGGAGAGAAAGAGAGAGAGAGAGAGAGAGTTCTTAGTGAAAGCGTCTCCAGTCGAGAAGTTTTCAGTACACAATCAGGTATAGCTGATATTAGTAAAAACAATGACCGTGTGTGATATTATTTATGCAAGTTATTTTATTATTATTTTACTCACGTCTAGGCTTAAGTTCACTACATTTGAAATCGTTTTCTAAGAGCGGCAATAATCTGACACCGCCTTTAGGAAGCTTGTCCTAAAATATTTTTATTTATTTTGATCTACCAGCACATTTGATTTGTAAAATTCGACTAATGTGGAACGAATTTGTAGGTACCTTCAAAGATATTTTCAGTATTATTAAATGAAATAAATTATAAATATGAATAGAAAAATGTATTTTTGATCGTCCCGTGCAAAATATTAATTGTACGAGTATCATAAGTGAAGGTGCTGTGGAGTGACTCCACTTATCGCTCGTTGCTTTTTTACAATAAGACAGTGAGGGGGGTTCGTTGCTCGCATTCTTCGGATTTTTCTAGTGCTTACATGTTTACTACGGATGCAAACAATTATAATATAGATAAAACAAGACAAGCTTCAAGCTGTTGTATTTTCGGTAACATTCCATACCTGTGACATAATATGTTACCTACTTATAAAGGGGTCATGAAGTTTTATAATTTTACGAGATATAACCTCAAACTTAAAACAGATACTCGAAGGGGGCGAATTGCTTCGGAGATTGTGGAAATTGTTGTGGTAAGAACTGAAAGTATATGGCATAATTATTCTATTACAATTATATCCTACATACATTCCAAATGTAAACACTTGATAAAATCTTGGAGGCAAGTGTCAGATGAATAAATAGAAGATTTCCACAGCAGCAATAACAGACGATTTGATATATTATGTTCTTGTAAGTGCAATAGTGCAAAGATATTCTACAGTGTAAGTGTTGAAAACAAAAATAAGAGTTGCGAAAGAAAAACAGTATTTTTTAACGGATCAGAGCAATGAAAGGGAAATGGTTTTTGGCGATGTAGTCTATTCATTAACCAAAAAATAGTAAAACGAAATGAAAAGCTAGAAACCGAAAATTAAAGCTATATTATATAAGTTCAAAGACAAATAGAGAAGGCAGAGGGAGCCATACGCTAGGAACTACTTCGTGTACATAATTTTTAGACCAAATAGATATAGCTAAAAATTCTAATAAAGTTATGCCCTAACGTAAACCGTTTTCAAAATACAGAGGGATAAAATATTATTTACTAAATAATTACAATTTCAGAAAAGCCAATATTTATTTTTACTTTAGTTGTCCCATGACGTAAGGTCACTATTTCACAGTGTCAAATTATCAACAGAGGTTTTCAGTGAATATCTGGTGTGGAATTATTGATAACATGCTCATTGGTCTATTCGATTTTGAGAACCATTTAACCGCCGACAGATATTTAAATATTCTAGAAGATCATTTGGGAGAACTGTTAGATGACGTGCCTCTAGCGATCAGACATGGTACGTGGTACCAGCACGATGGTGCCTTTGCGACCTTTGAGATACGTGTAAGTCAATTTTTGAATCAACGGTTTGAAGGACGTGCAATTTGTAGAGGAGAACAGCACTCCTGGCCACCAAGAAATCCGGACTTGTCTAGATTATTATTTGTGAGGCCATATGAAAGATATGGTATACCAAACACCACCAAAGACCGTTGAAGATCTTAAGACACGTATTTTTTATAGGCAGCTGAACTAATTCGGAATAACAATGATGTGTTACGTAGGACAACCAGATCTATCTTTTAAGAAGAGCCAGAATGTGTCTCGAGAGCAACGGTGGACATTTCGAACAATCTTTATAGTGAAATAAAAATAAGTATTGACTTTTTGAAATTGTAATTATTTAATAAATAATAATTTAACACTCTGTATTTTGAAAACGGTTTACTTTAGGCCTTAGGGCATAACTTTATTACAATTTAAAATTATATTTGGTCTAAAGATTATGTACCTACACGAAGTAGTGACCTCACGTCGTGGGACACCCTTTGTATATATACACCCACAGACAAAAATATTGCATATTTCTTTCTAGGTTTCTTTTTTTTTTCGGTGATTCCTTTGTGATTTCTATTGCTAAATATCTTACACGGGAGCATTTTACGGAGTATATTGCAATTCAACAGATAAAATAATGTTTAGAAATAGCCTTTATGATTTAATAAGCGATAATTATACAAATCGCATATGTAGCATGGTGTGCCTTGGCGATAAACAAATGAGTGGACATTATGCGCATGACAGCTACAGATATGTAATTTTTGATTCTTAGTGTCTGTTAGTAAAATGCCGCATTTAAGCCAGTTAGTGTCTGTTAAAATTGTTACTAATGAGGGTTGTAGGTAAGAAGATATTGCGCGGAGATTGCATATTCATCAATCGACTGTTTCTCGTACAGTAAACGATACAATGAGACAGGAGAATACAAACGGCGGCCTGGAAGAGGACGTAGAAGATGTACAACTTCAAGAGATGACCAATATTTGCGACTTCAATGTTTGCGAAATCGCACATTTACAGCTCCACATTTGAAAAATGAACTACTGATTACAAGGCAAGTCAATGTAAGTGTCAAAACAGTAATAAGAAGATTTAAGGAGGCAGGTTTAAATCCAAATGTCTTGCCAGAGTTCCTCGGCTTCTACCACGTCACAGAACCAGACGATTACAGTTTGCAAGAGCTCATATTAATTGGAATGAACATCAATGGGGCAAACTTCTTTTTACAGACGAAACAAGAATACAATTATGGAAGCCTGATGGACATAGTAGAGTTTACAGAAGGTCTGGGGAACGTTTTGCAGAATGTAATCTTGCACATAACATTAGCTTCGGTGGTGGTTCCCTTATGCTATGGGATGGCATTAGTTGGGAGAGTCGCACAGAGCTCGTTGAGGTGAATTTAAGAATGAATGATGTCTGGTATATAAGCAACATCCTTGCAGAACATGTGTTACCTTATGACGGTCTTAATGCATGATAATGCCCGTGCACATGTTGCAACAATAGTGATCCACTAAGTTGAAGATGTCGGGAGTGAGACGCTTGACTGGCCACCAAACAGTCCTGATGTAAATCCCATAGAACACATATGGAACATTCTGAAACGACATATACGAGCCCGAAATCCAGCTCCTAACTCCATTGCAGAATTAAGAATCGGTGCATAGGAAGAATGGACTCGAATTCCACAAGAAACCATCAGAGATATTCTTCGAAGTATGCCTAGGAGAATGCAAGCTGTTGTAAGAGCTAGAGGAGGGAACACTAAGTACGAAAATGTACCTTACAGTAATGTTATAGTGTTGTTATTGTTGTTCTTTCCCATTAAATGTTATGACGAAAATTAGAGTATTTCATTAGATGCTCCGCGAATCTGTTTTAAATGTATGCTATGTAATTTATTTAGTTATTAAAAAGAGTGAAACACTCCCGTGTAAGATATTTACCAATAGAAATCACAAAGGTATCACAGAAAAATATAGAGACCTAAAAAATATGCAATATTTTTGTCTACGAGTGTATATATAGTATATACAACCGTCTAAAAATCTTAAAATATAACAGTATATCCAAATATTTTGTTTCGAATTAATACCCCTTTTTCATGTAAAGATGGGTCTAGGCGTTTCTGGAAATTGGTTTCCAATTCTCGATACCTTCTACTTCAACTGAAAGAAGTAATCGACCCTGTCATTGAGCAACACAGTTTCTTTGCATATCCTGAAAACCTCCTATTGCTCTCCTATGTTCAAAAACACATTCGTGAACTCGCTGCTAAAAGGATCTTAAAAGCAAGACACACGAAACATTCTGCAAAGCTCTTTCGTATTTTTAAGGTCCCTAAAATAAACTTTTATGCTAAATCATACATAGGCCTTATAGATTGGGAACAAAAGTATGGTCAGCCTCCGCCTCTTCGAGACGCCTCGGATGAAGATTTACTATCGTTAGTAGAACTAAGAAGCAGTGACGAAATGCCTTTTTTTGAGACTTTCATGTCACACCCAGGCTGTATAACGTTCAGTTAAGACAGTACAGAGGTTCGATGCAGATGTGTGACGAGAAGTCCAGAGACTGTTTCATCAGAGCGAAAATAGACTCAAGAAGATTGATGCCGAAATTCAAGAGCAAACGTGATTTTAAGGTTTCTACTGACTAATTTTATATAAGTTCTTTGTTTAACTGAATAATTTTTATTTTAAGTAAATATTATTTCGTTCATTTTTACTTGCTTTATTCAAAAAACCAAAATAGTTTATGGAGAATAGAAACAATGGCCTCGTTAAAGTTTCTTCTATGTGGCAGTAAAAAAGACAAATATTCAAAGTCAATGCGCGGGTAGAAAGAAAATACTAATGAAATATTTTTTAGTACATTTTAGAATTCTCTAAGGATAGGTCCGATTTTGATCACTATTATAAATAAAAGCAGAAAAAAACCTCCCATATAACAGCAACCCACCCTGACGGATTGTGTTTGTCATCTACATTAAAAAAACAATGCTGTCAATTAATTAATTGGTTCCAAAGAAATCTTTTTATTTTCTCTAATTTTAGCATTGGAGAATTTTCCAAACTAAGTATATGACTTGTTTTTTACTGTAGATGACAAAAACTGCCCGTTGTTTTTGTGATCATGACTACCTGATAATTGCACGTCGCTACCACAACCCAAAACTTTGATAAGTCAAACGATTGCCTTTTTCAAGAATCAAGCCCATTTGAAACGGCTTTTTCTAAGAGAAATGGAAGAGGGCCTTCTAAAAGCGCATTTGACGCGGCACTGTAGTATAATATAATTGCCATCTATTGTACGAGAAAGTATAAATTGTTGTGGAATTGAGTCTTCTGGTAAAAAGAGACCACGCCTTGAAGATGCTGAAGCACCAGTATTGTAGAAGATGCAAGTCTCAGGAAAAGCGATTGCAAGGCAACCTTACAGTGCGACTAGTGCAAAGTGTACAAATGCAAAGAACACTGTGTATCATTTTGTGTTGACTGTATTTAGTAATTCTTAATTATAGATACTATTTAAAATATGTTCTTTACTATGAGTTTAATACAAACCTAACAATTAAATGATATTATATTACTTATTGCTTGGGGTCAGTATGAACTAACAGCGCACTTCATGATACAAAAAATACCTTGCATTCGGAAGGTTAAATCAATACTTTTCTGGAAATTATTTTCAAGTTAAAAATATAGAACTATTAATAAAAACAGCTACAGTAGGAACAGAAATTGAATGATTTTGATAAACTAGACTAAACAATAAGAAACCAGATGATTCAGCACTACCATTGCAAACTGAATGTTACCAATAATACTGATATTTCTAAGATCCACATAACCTTTTGCTATTTATATACATTTAAAGTCTTATAATTATATAGAATTTTTCCTTAGTTAGTTAAAGTAGTTGAATTTGTTATTTTATGTATAAACTTTTACGAGTTTACTTTCATTAAATACGATGTCATCGTGTATATACGTCAATAACACAAGCAAGGAAAATATACCTAACTTCGATTTTAGATCCTCTAGCATTGGTTTTCAAGATTGAGATATAAGAACTGCACTACTATGACAGTAAAGTAAACCCAATTGTATTAAATACAGTTTATCTACAGGGTGTCCTTTAAATACCTTAAAAGCTTCAGGTAGCACTCTTCTGTAAGAAATACAGTCCTCAAAAACACTAACACGAACTTCCTATAGTCCTTATAGTTTCCTCACACGAGACACTTAAAGAATATTATACTTGGCAACGTTGACGATGTCTTTGCATTTATGGAGAATTTAATTAGTAGGGCGACATTACATGAAGCAAAATCGAGACGTCCAAAAATTACGTTTTTATCATTTAAATTTTTAAATTACATAATATTCATTTATCATTTTTAACCGCGTCTGGTAAAAAGAGGTAATTAATAAACTGAATGACAGTGATGTTGATTTAAAAATTAGACTGTTCATTATTACTCTTATCTGATATTTTTTTAATTGTTTGAATCATTCTGCCAATGCAAACTATTCTGCTGGATTTTAAATAATAAAACCAAAATCATTATGCACAACCCTTTTTGTATTTTATTAATTTACAAATTGTTCAAAATTTCTGCCTCCAACTTCGTGGCATTTCATTGCCCTTGTAATAATGGATAATTGGACACGCCGCAGCATGTCTTCGTTTATGGTTGTCGCCGCCTCACCTATACGCTGTACCAAATCTTCGTAATTTTCAACAGGCGTCAAATCTACCAAGTTTTTCAAATGACCCC
>JABXWE010013654.1:0-22095 GCA_014611495.1 Limonius californicus
CTGATAAGCATAACAATAATGCAACATGCGGTGATACGGCACATAATAAACAAATTACCTTAAGCGGCTATGAAATGTAAATTAAATCAACGGTTAGCAATTACATTTACATGTTTCGGTGAATATGCAAATAATACGGGGTGCATTCGGAAAATCATCGGTCGGTACACAATAATACTAATAAAAATCAATCTAACGAATTTCTAAACGGTAAACGGCATAACGTAGTTATGTAAACAACTGAAACGGAATCCTTAAAATCAAAATAAACATAAAAAATAGTAACGCTTCGTTACAATACAGGTATATAAATTACATTCATAAAGAAAATAACTGAACGGACTACAGTGCGTACTTTTCTCTGATTTGACAAGTTTACACAGTACTGAACCCAAAATTCTAGGAACACAATTATGCGTAGCTCCCAATTAAACTAAGAAGTAATAATCCACTTCTGCAAATACTATCAATCAATTACCGGATTTCCGTCTAGCATACTGTATCGCGAGGCCTCGTATAAGTAATAACTAGTTTAATTAACCCAATAACTGGTATTAGCGCACGGACAATGGCGGATATACGCAGAATTCTCCCTTTTTTGTTATTCTTTTTAATTGAATACTTAAATCAGAAATTTCCTCGTAAACTGCAGACCATTTAACAAGTTCTCAAAATACAAAAGTGATTTAAATGTGAACCAAATTGTTTCCAAATAAAATATCTAATTATAAAAGTTTCTGTCAGGTATTTATTTTGTTTTGCTAATTCTATTGCTACGCAATTAAACGAGTTGTCGTTATAAGTTGTAGACTAGTTTTCGAAATTCCTTGGCATTATCGCTCAACGCAGGCACGTAAAAGAAATTTATTTTACAGACCTTGAGGAGTTTTAGGTTACACCTGTTTCGTAGTTCGCCCATCTGCGCTGACAATCTCTGCACTGGAATTTCTAGCCTGGAAATTATCTCCCACGTAGTTATAATTGCGATCTGGGTCCGGACTTTTTCCTCACTCTACCGACTTCCGGTTACTTAATGCCAAAAAGTTCTTTTATTTTTAATTACTGCTTTTATCAATTGTGTGTAAATTTTCCCTTTTACACGTGTAGTTAAATAAAAAAATATAAAACTGAATATGCATGTTATTTATCTCTGTACATATCATCAAAATATGTCGTGATTGAATGATGTAAATAATAATTATTTTCATTACATTACATTAAATTCCACACATAGCCTGATTTAGATATTCGCACAGTAAATATGATTTTATACCAAATCGAGCTCGTTTTAGTGGTAGATACTGTATCCACCTCAACCGCCCTTTGTATAAAAGAAGGCTTTCGTCTATTGTTACGTATTTTTCAGGAACGCAAGCACCTCTAAATTGTTTAACAATATTATCGTATATTGGCCAAATTTTATTCAATTTCGGATTAGTATGACCATCATAATCTTCATTGTTTAAGAAATGAAGATATTTCTTTATTTGCTGAAATATTTTGCCTGGCATAATTTGCGAAAAAAACGGAGATTGAAGCAGGTGGTTTTTGGACCAATAATAACGAATTTCCGGCATTTTTACCATGCTCTGTAAAATGTTAAGTCCAAAATATTCTCTAAGTTCTAAAGAACCTACAGGTTTCCATAGATTGTTTCAATAATTGGCGTAGCTGTAAATATAGGTGCAATATTTTAAAATAAGTCATATCTGTAGTATATAAGATTTTTACACTTACATATAGGTATCTGATCCTTGGTATAAAATGATGCATATTCGTTTACAATGACCGAGTCTCGATGCTTTTCATACAGGAAAAAAGAACCTCCAACTTCAATAGTATAATTTACATCGTTAACCCAAATTTGAGCATTAGCATTGTATATTATTAATACTAATGCAATAACAACAGTTGTGAGATACATGTTGAATATAAAAATCTTAGACAGACTAATTCTGTATGAATATGTTTTCTACTTATATAGGCACTGACATTTTTTAAGACTCAGCAGTTTATAAAAAAATTGTGTTGGTAAAATAGCTTATTAGTTTTGTTTTTACTTATTTTATTTACACTAACTTAGCTAATGCACTACAAATTTTGCAAATTTCATCGCAAGCATGACCCACGAATGTGAATACTTCTTGCGCCGTAAAAAATCCAGTTTCTTCCTCCTCCTCCTCCTCCGTTGCATGCCTTCTTCTAACCAGGAATTGGAATTTACATGCATCGTAGGGGACAATTACACGATGCTTGGGAAAATAAATTATAAATTCCCGATCCGGCTCATGGTGGAAAACTTTGCAATTGTTACATTGTCTGAATGGCTCTATTAATTGCTACATCTTTAAAGATAATTATGATTTAAAATTAATATCCAATTTATTTAAGCAATCAAAATAAAATAACTTACACTTAACACTTACAACACGAAAGTATGTGCATCACAGATTTCAAACATAAAATAACGTAGCCATCCGTCTTGCGACGAGACGTTTCCAGCCTTATCAGCTATGTTATGCTACGTTACGTTATTAGAATTTATCCCACTATTATGCTTATCACTAAATCCTAACCATTTTACGTACACTTTATTATTGCTACGTTTCAAAATTTTTTCAACCAAATACACGTCGCATATTTCACTTTTTGCAACTGCTGTTCATAAAATCCTCCTAATATATCTTTATTATCGATATCTTGTAATAAGTATGTTGTGGGGTTCGTATATTTTACTTCTTTAATTGTGAATATTTCAGTTGACCAATTAGGCATGTATTTTTTATCAAAAATCCCCCGTACTTTTGATATTCGCATACTATCTCCTACTTTAAACTTTGAATTCTTATCAGAAACTTTTATATGACTGTAAGCTGTTTGTAACAATTGCTTTTCGTTTGTTTTATTAACATTTATAGGTTTCATTCGTATTGTACTATGCTTTGTTTTATTATACTTATCTACTATTTTTGGTAATAGGTTTAACCATTTATAGTTTCCTTGTAGGCTAAATTCTTTCCACATCAAATTTTTAAGCTTACGATTGACTCTTTCAACGTGCAGGCCTTTTTTTTACTAAACACATTGTAATGTGGTAAATGAACATACGTTGATAGTCTACGATTTATTGGAGTATAATTGTTGATATTAATTTTTAAATGTACAATTTCATACAGAGCCCAACCATCTTGAAAATCCTCTAATTTCGATAAGAGCGTGCTCCTGATACCAGGTTTTTAAATTTCTACTATTATCACTGACATGATTTTTGCTTGAAAAATGTTTGAAATCTGTTTCACCGGTTTGGAGTTTCACAAAATTTCCAGTAAAAATTACATTTACTTTTAATAATTACTTTTTTATTTCATTTTTTATTTTAATTGAAAAACTTCTAAATGCCTTGTTAAAAAAATCTATAGGATCCTTTATACTAAAACTACTTACCGTAGAGTGGGGTTACTTTGCCTGGATTTTGCATTATTTTAAAAGTAACTTTTGTAAAATATTAGCTATAGCTTTAAATAATTATCAGTATTTAAATGAAGGGTCTTAACTACACATTTTCCAAAATTGGAAACAATTGGTGTTAATTTGAATTTTTTTTTAAGTGATCGAAAATTTGGCAAGGTAGCCCCTCTGTCGGGGCAACTTTCCCTTGCTATTTGAAACTCATAAAATGGCAAAATTAGTAGTATGAGGAGGTTACTTTGCCTCCCTAAAAATCTTTTTTGATAATTTCAATTTTTTTTTTTGATAATTTTCAATATTTTTCATGGGTGTCTCTAAAATAAAACCCTGTTTTGTAAGCGAACAAACTTTATTATTTTAAAAAAGAACAATTGAGGGGTCCAGTGCAAGAACCAGGTATCTCCATAATTTGTAATTTTACAGGAGGCGAAAAAAACGTCGTTACGAATTTACCTTTTATAAATCTGTGTTTTTGTAATTTTTTATAGACTTATCGCTGTAAATGGAGAAAGTCGTACCAACTATATTAGATTTTTAAACATTTACATTAAACTAACAATAACAAAAACAATGGAGATACCTGGTTTTTGCCCAGTAATACAAAAAAAAAATGATATACTAGCAACATTAATATTTTTTTATTACCAAACAAGATTATTCATAGAAAATAAATGTAATGGATATAAAAGGTTAACATAAGGAAATAACATTCAGCATATTTTAAGAGAATATTTGTAACAAATACAACTAGAATTTGTACTATCATTCTGAGTCACTGTATTGAGAATAGTCGGAATTTTCGTTTCCTACTTCTTCTGCCTCGGATTGCCGTTGTGTCTCTTTAATATTATTATAAAACCACATGTCACACCGTGGCACATATTCTGTAGCAAGTTCCATGACATACTTAAACTTTAGTGGTTTTAAAATACGCTGTTTAGTGTACAGAATACTTTCGTCATTGGGCAGGGAAGGAGTTTCACCTTTTTTCAAAATTTCAAAACTTGATGCAATGCAATGCAATGCAACCATCCCAACACTTTCACTGCATAATATCTTGGGCATTTCCTGTAAGGCATACTTAAAAATTCTGTACTTTGATACGGTGAATGGGTCCTTTTTTTGTGGAAACAGTCTTGCGAAATTTTATTGTAAAATGGCCTTTAAAGTTTAGAATCATGTCCTGAGTTACTTCTATTATTTGGAATTTCTTCCCAGCTTCACGTATAATTTTGTGGTATTCTTCAGGCAAGTATATTCTATTATAAGCGTTCTTGTTGATCTCGATGACACCAAAACTTCTGTCGCATGGCAGAAAACTATGTCCTGGTTCAGGAAATCGATGAACAATGGTGGTAAATTTTTCAAGTCTTACAAGGGTGTAAAGAAACTGGACCAACACATTATTTTTGTTTTGGGAACTACAGTTGTCCGAAAATAAATAAACATGCTTTACTTCCCTTCTAACAAAATTATTAAAGAAGTGATGTAAAAAGCTGATTACCTCGTTTTGCCCTTTAGCCCCTACTGTCTCATCGTACACATAAAAATAACTTTTTCTTGAGCTTCCAACGTGAATACAAAAATTATACAGCCATAACTGTATCTTATAAAACACATCACTGCTTGGTGTTACTGGAAGTGGAATATTTTGTTGGAAGTCGAATGAAAGTACTTCAATAGATGGATCTTCACAAGCCAACTTCGTCTTTTCATTCAAATTTTTGTAGAACGTCTCTGCTTTCGTCACATGCAACTGTTTTATTGCTGTAAACTGCTTTTCTTCTTCTTCAATCAGCAGATTGTATTTTTTTCATTAATATGTCGCATTTTGAACACGTGTCCGATTTAGGTTTTCTGAACGAAAGTCTAAAGTTTTCTACAAAATACTTCCTATAAAAGTCATATTTAACTTTTGGATTCGCCGCTTTGTTGTCTTGCAGTAAAGTATAATTTTCGGGTTCATATTTTTGCAGATACATGCTATACATTTTTGCAGTATTCAAATTTGGCAATAAATATTCATGTTTGATGTTGTCCTTTCTGCTATAGTGGGAGATGTATTTTGGAAAACTGTTGATGTGTGCTGCAATTTGGTCTAACAGTACTTGTTCGATTTTATTTGGTCTATTTTGGTGAAGACCTCTTTTATCTAGTGGTGCGGTACAGGAAGTTTTTAGATAACCTGTCACTCTCTCCAGCCTACTTTTTGATATTCCGAAAATTGAGAGCATTGCCTTCTTACAAATCTTAAATTTGTCTGTGCCATTTCTTACCTGAAATAAAATATAAAAACCGTTTTTCCATATCCCCAAAACCATAAGAACTTTTTATCATTTTATTGTATTTCAAACGTGCAAAATTAACAAAAACAGTGCCATAAATTGAAAAACTAGGTAGGGCCAAAACTTACTTACAAAGTATTCATAGGAAACTGTCTTAGGTTTACCACCTCCAGTTCCTGGTCTGTGCCTCTCCACACTCTTAACTTTTATAAACCCAGCCAAAAACGAATCCTGAAGGTCTTTTGACTTCAGCTGATAGAAAGAATCTCTTAGTTTATTTCTTATTTCTGTAACGACTTTCTCAAAGCACTTAAATTTACAGGAACATGGGTTTCCTTCTTTCTTCGCAGGTACTACATGAGCAGAAGTATTTAAGTACTCTAAGCCGTGAGTTCGGCACTTTTTCGCTACAGATCTCTGCCAACGACTTTTCAATATGATTCGTTTTTTTCCCTTCTGGGGATTCACTGCCTGTTGTGTTCCGTCATGATCAGATGTTTCTGATTCCGCCCCAGAAGGAACGAAATCAGTGTCATTATCTGTGTTTGTGCCTTTGAACGGGTCTTCAGCGCTTTCCAAATCGGAATTTGACATTATTTTACTACTCAAACAAACAGCAAACAATATGTAACCTCAAATGTACATGACAGTTGTAACAACCAGTAAATTACTTGTGAATAGAGCACGTTGCTTGCGCATGCGTTCAGTAGAATGTTGGCCATTTGTACGGTGTAAGAACAAGGTATCTCCAGGAGATACCTCATTATTGCACAGCAAAATATGTAGGGTATCTCCAAACATTAGTATATCTAAATAGCGCTAGGCAGGAGATATCCCGTTCTTGCACCAAACGATGTAGTATTTCAAAAAGTTTACCTCCACGTATATAACTCACTTTCACAAAAAAATGGAGATACCTGGTTCTTGCACTGGACCCCTCAATTATATGTGGTGAAAATTCTAGAAGTACAACTTAAAATTAGTAGATATTGTGTAATCTTATTTAAAAAAAATAACACTTAAATTTTTATTTTAGGAACAAAGAATAAAAACTAAATATATATATTTAACCTTAAACTGTGAACGAAAATAAAATACCTATTCTAAACACTTCCATAGGTAGTACCTACTTATGTCTACAGTTGATACATAGATAAATCTTCTAAAAACTTATAAATTTCTCGGGAAGACGATGGTTTCTTTGGGGGTAGTAGAACTTTTTTAATCTCGTCTTCCAACACATAACTTACATCTTCTTTGCTTGGAAATACATAAAAATTCTGCGATTTCCTAACTAAAAATTTAACTTTATAATCGGTGTCTTCAATACTATCTAATACCTGGCCTATAAAATGTTTATAACCATTTCCATTTTCAGCTTTAAAAGCTACAATAACGAAGATGCCTTTTTCAATTTCTTCACTATTTTCTGTCTCTTCTACAGCTGCTTCATCTTCTGCCGTCTCATCTAAATCACTCGAATTTTCATTTTCATCTGGGTACAAATCTTGAGCAAGAACAGACTGCCCTGGTTCTGCTTGTAACATCTTCTTTCTCCTTGGTGCTGAAGCAGAAGGTTTTCTAGTTTCCTTTAAATACTCCAATAGAGTTTCGTCTATGTTTCTATGTGGTATCGCGTCTTTCACTTTATTTGATAGTAGTTTTTTTAACACTTCTTGTCGGTTAGTGGGGTGAATGCCTGCAGCTTTAAATCCGTTCTTTATAATCTGTTCTTGATTTAGCTGAATGCTTTCTACTAAACGTTTCAATAAATTTGGAAAAACTACTTTGTTAACCACCGAGTCTCTTGGGTTTCTCTGCTTATATTCTAGAATAAGTTTTCTCCAAGTTACTTTTAGAGATTTAAAGAAGCTGATATCTAGTGGTTGAGTGATATGAGTAGCGTTGGAAGGCAAAAAAATAAATTTTATATTATTTCGCTGACATTCCCTCAAAACCTCAATATTGAGGTGAGACGATAAATTATCTCCTATGATAACCTTCACCCCAGGAAGGGATTTAGCCCAAGGCAATACGATTTTCATGAACCAGTCTTCAAAGCATGCCCCATCGAACCAACCAGACCTTGTTCTGTTATATCGGTAGTGTTTTGGGCCTCCAAGGCACCACAAATCGTAGAGCCTTTCTGCCTTGTATACTACATACAATGGTAATACCAAACCAGCAGCTGTTGCAGCGAACATGAGAGAAATTGCACTTTTGGTAGAGTTCATCACACGATCTGGGTATTTGGTCCCTCTGCGAAATATACATTTGGTGGATCCCGGATCATCAGTCAGATTAGTCTCATCAAAATTTAATATGTTTTTCGGTCCACATTTTGCAGATTCGTTTCAAGGTTGTCAAAATAGCGGTTCAGCTCTTCTTCTGTTTTTTCAGCACGTGCTTTTTTTATATTCTGACAATGGCGATTTGTGAGTTTTTCTTTGTGACGTTTTAAAAAATTTAGGCACCAGTCTTTACCTGGCTGATTATTTTGAAATGGTTTAATTTTTGTTCCTAGTTTATCTAAATGCCTTTTCACCACCATCCTCAAATCAAACATTGTAAGTGGGCTTCCGAATTCGGCACTGGCTATTAACAAATCGACTATATGCCTTTCTGTAAGTTCTGACATCACAGTTGGCGCTCCAACATTATTCATATGTTTGTTTATAACTTTATTTCTAAGAGTCCTTATAGGAATGTTATACCTTTCAGACGCTGCTTTGAATGTTAAAATTTGTCTGCGTATTTTAGACACTGCTTGATTTAATATCTCGGAGGAGTAATTTTTGTAATTTCTTGCTCCGACTTTCTTTTTGTAATTGCGGACCATTTTCTAATTAGAAAAAAACAGTTTCATCATTTAATATTACTTCTGCTGAGTAATTGATGCTGGCAAAGTTACCCCAAAAAATTAGACAAAAATGTAAGGCTTACTATGATCTCTTTGTAATAAATCAGAATTTTAGGCAAGGTAAAGCAAAACCGCATTTTTGCAATGCCAAAGGTGTACACATTACCCCCAAACAACTACAATTAACCACACTTAAACAACTTACCATTTACAACCCTTAGCAGTACCAGCACAGGATATTTTAAAAAAGTTGAAGAAACGAATTTATTGTGCGACACTTCAGAAAACGAGGGAAACCGAACTGAGGTTATCAAACATTGTCAGGGACTCCCATGTGAATACGCTTGCGCACTTGTTTGAGAACTAAATTTCTGCCAACATAAATTATACCAACCCAAAGAAAAAATTGGCCTCAAGGGCAAAGTTACCTACCTTGGCAAAGTAACCCCACTCTACGGTAATACAAAAATAATATAGTGATAATATAGATTTAATGCAGAGATAATATACACACCCAAACTTATATGGAATTACGCTGTATTTCCAATTTTGTTAAGCACTACTGAAACTTTGTTAATGGAAAATGAACGGCACTTTATACTAAACCAGTTTGATTATTAATAAAAAAAAAAGAAATTAACAAAAACGCTCTAAAAATGTAAAAATTAAAGAATTGGAATGAACGATTAAAGAAAAATAAAAACTTGTTCTTCACTTCAATAGTCAGTGTTGTCACTTTTAGCCCTAATACAATCGTCAATCCGACAGGGAATGCTTCTAATCAAATTGTCAACTTGTTCTTGAGGTAAGTTTGTCCATTCCTCTAGAGCGGCTTCAGTGAGCTGATCCACATTTCCTGAATTATCCCTTCGAGCTCTAAGCTCGAGCGGACGTGAATTAATATTGTGCCAAGTTTAAATTCAATCGTTCGTCTGCCTGACCTAGTGATAATTTCGATAGCGGCGTGTATCGCTCGCATTGCAAACACCAATGGAATTTCAACCAACATTTGGTAATCCACCAAACCAAGTATCTAATTACAATAATGATCCAAATCAAGCTTACTACCACCAGCAGTAATATGCGCACGGCAGCCAGCAAAATCCGCCCAACATGGGGGTAGTATCTGTTCATCCTAATCAAATATTTTTACCTTTCCAACCGCAATCTTTTTATCATAATCCTATACAGCATCAAATTATAATCTTTTACAAACACACACGCCAGATGGAAATGGACATTTTAATAACAACGAAAACCAAAGTGAAGACGGATTTCCATCCTTAAATAAACATTATTGGCAACAAGTTAAAAAGCGTAAAAGAAGCCATAATTTACTTTCAATTAACGCTGGCTCAAATCCAATCAGCACATCAAACAGATATATTACCTTACCAACAGAAGGCACCAATAAAGAAACAGAAGAACAAGCTGGCCAACCGAAAATACCTAAACCGCCACCATTTACGGAGTTAAAAATTATGATGAAATGATAATAAATATAACAGGTGTTATAGAAAAGGAACAGTATTACACTAGATGATTGTCAGACAACATGGTGAAGATTAACACATGCGAACCTAAGGTCTACCGTACACTTGTACGCCACCTTAAAGCAGAAAACATAATTCACCATAAGTATCAACTTAAGGAAGACCGTGCCTACAGAATAGTGATACGAGGAATTATCACGCCACCTCAGTCGATGACATCAAAGAAGAACTAAAAGAACAAGGCCACATCACTCGAAATACCCATCACATTCGCCACAGAAAAAGCAAAGAACTTCTCCCACTATTCTTCGTAAACATATGTAGAACCAAAACCCAACAACATGGAAATATTTAAACTCGAATATTAAAACAATCAGAGAATAACCGTAGAGCCCCCAAGAAAGAAAAATGACATTGTACAATGCGTACGCTGTCAAAGCTATGGCCACACTAAAACTTGTGGTGTAGGCGACAACTCAAATACCTGCAAAAAAACCAGAGATACAGCCAGAGATCGGACAATTACTTTTAAATAGTAATTCATTACAATTACTCATTACTGCCGGGAAATAGTAATTCATTACAATTACTCATTACTTTCCAGAAAAGTAATGCATTACAATTACTAATTACTTTTCACATTACTTTTTTACTTTGTCATATATAGTATGAAAAAAAAACTCTTTGAAAAGGTATTTAGTTCCTCCCCCCGTGTTCTAAGAAAATTCTTGTTGTGCATTCTAATGTTGGGTTTTGCCCTACACTTGAATTGTTCACGTAACGCCAAAAGCAGTGACAATAACTCGTTTTTACCTGCGTTGGCCCGGATTATAGATACTTCGTCAGGCGGAATTTTAACAAATACAAGAAAGTTTTTTCGTTTCAAGACACATTTGAAAAGTAATGGTCAAAAGTAATTGAAAATACATTACAAATTACTATCAAATTGTAATGAATTACAATTACTAACTACTATTTAAGAAAAGTAATGCATTACAATTACTCATTACCGAAAAAAGTAATTGAATTACTGTAATGCATTACAAGTAATGCATTACTTCCATCCACTGAGATACACCAGCTAGACGTGCTTTAGGCGACGGCGAACACCCAGCTAACTACAATAGCTACTCCGTTTACAAAGATCTCCAAAACGCTAGATCCAGAAATTCAAACAAACCAGAACTAAATTCGAATAACCACCGAATTGAGCCAGCTGTCCGTATCAATACTCAAGTCAACAACGCCCAAATAAATACTCCCTGGATAACATTGCAGCCAACAGAAATATAGCTAACAGCAATGGTCAACAAAACAACACCACAGACATACTAACCAATTTCCTTGGAGAATTCAAAGCCATGTTCAATCAGCTGATCAGTCAAAATAGCATGATTATTATCATGCTAACAATAGTCATAAGTAAATCATTAAAGTAATGGCGACAAATGTCCGTATAGCCGCCTGGAACTCTAACGGGCTAACCAATCCCAAACTAGAACTAATCAAATTTCTTCAAATCAACTCATTAGATATTATCCTTATCTCCGAAACCCACTTCACGGAGAGAACCGTGCTGAATATTCCGCATTATACTCTGCTAATCACCCCGATGGTACTGCCCACGGTGGATCAGGCATAATAATCAGAAATGCTCGCCCTCGCCAGGAACTCCCATCATACTGTACGAGCAAAATACAAGCTGCAATAATCCAACTGAACATCAAACCCTGGCCGATAACAATAGCATCACTTTACTCACCTCCAAGACATACTATCACCCCAGAAGAATACAGAGAGTTTCTTACTACCACAGGAAACAAAAGCTTAATCGCTGGCGACTGGAACGCCAAACATACCGAATGGGGCTCCAGAATAATCACCGCCAAAGGAAGAAATCTATTACAAGCTTTGCGAATGCTCAACTTCAACTAACTATCAACACGAGAGCCAACATATTGGCCCAGCGACCGGAATAATCATTTCTCCAACAAAATATATACAAATTGAAATAGCAAAAAGTGTATTGTATCGCTTCAAATAAATGTAATGATATGTAATTATGTAAACATGTTTTATTTACTACATTTAATAAAATGTATGTACGTTTTATTTTGATAACAAAATTTGATGAATACTTTTTATAAATTTTGAACTATATTTACCGAAAAAGTTACCTTTTGGCAATATTTATTTTCTGATTACCTGCCAAATACAGGGTGTCTCATGACGTGAGGTCACTACTACACCGTGTAGGAGAGGTGAAAAGAAGTCGAAACAGGAATTGACATTTTCTCTAAATCGGCTATTAAAGTAGTTATGGCTTGTTTTAGTTAAATACTGAAGCAGCCGAAGCAATAAATGATAATAAGTGGTATTTGATACAAATTGTCTACGTTTCTATGGAAATGATATTATTTACGTGTACGTCAAACAGTAAAGCACCTTAAAGTTGATTTCTCTGCTTGCGCTTATTAACAGTGTTGATAATGTTTACTTTTACAACGCGGGAGTACGCCGATATCCATTACATCTACAATATTTTTATGGAAACTCAATAGCAGCTGCTCGAGAATATGGGTTGAGATTTCCAAATCGGCGACTACCAGACCAACGAGTTTCCCAGCGAGTGCACAACCACAACACGTGAATACGGAACTTTCTCGAAACCGTCGACTGAGCGTCCAATACAGCGAGTACTAAACAATAGGGACAACATACTGCGAGAAATTGATAGTAATTCCAGCACCTCTATTCGTCGTGTACCTGCACAAGTTAATGTAACACGAATGAGAGTTTGGAGAATATTAAAGTTATGGTTTATATCCACTTCATATCTAGCCTGTTCAAGCCCTCTTACCTACAGATTTCGCTAGTCGTATGGAATTTTGCCGCTGGATCATTCAAAATCGAAATCTACGTTATAGCATTTTATTCACGAATGAGGCAACATTTACAAGGAATGGGTTAATGAACAGAAAGAACAGCCGCTCTTGGGATTTGGAGAAGCTACACGAAATCACAGCGTCAAATTATCAACATAGGCTTTCAATGAATATCTGGTATGGAATTATTGATAACATGATCATTGGTCCATTCGTTTTTGAGAACCATTTAACCGCCGACATAAATTTAATCTTAGGAGACCAATTTTTGAGGCAGCAGAATAACAATATGTTGTAGGGCAACCAGATCTCTCTTAAAAAGAGCCAGAATGTGTCTTGAGAGCAACGATGGCCATTTTGAACAATAAAATTTAAACACAATTTTTAACACTCTGTATTTTAAAAACGGTTTACTTTAGGGCATAACTTTATCAGAAGTTTTAACCATATTTGATCTAAAGATTACGTACACGAACTAGTGACCTCACGTCGTGGGTCGTATTGTTACAGACGATGTAATTTCCACATTATTCAATTACGTTTGCTTTGAAAACATTCGAGTGGTGTTAATTAAATTTTTAAATCACAGAAGGCAGACAAATAGTTTGAACTTTAAATCGTATGTAATCCTGCATAAATTAGTTGAAAATTCCCGATTAATTTACACATCTATGAAGTACTGCTGTATCCGTACGTAACAAACATTATGAATACCGATTAATGCAATACTATAATTTGTGTAGCTTTGAATATTTAAAATGTAACGTTTGATGATGTACTAGATACTATTTTTTTTATTTCTTGTGTTATGTTTCACATCAAAATTACATGTAATGGCGACTAGCATTTTGCCAACTCCCATGGTCCATAAGTTTTCCTCGCAATCGCTTCTTTGGTCTTCCTCTTGTTTTGGTCTCAACCGTCTTCACTCCACACTTTGCTTAAAGCTTCTCGCTTTGTCTGTCTTTACAGTGCATTTTAACTATTTTAGTCGTCGACTCTTTGTAAAATGTACCATATCTTCTCCTAACATTATTCATAGGAAGTCATCTCTTTGGGCTTAGACTGCGTCGTCGTAGAATTGATTGATGCTGATGTTTCGCTAACCGTTGCAGGTAATACCAAATTTTAATTTATGCTACCTGCAACGGTTACTGAAACGTCAGCATCAACCAATCCTACCACGACACGGTCTAAACCCGAAGAGACCCGATGACGTCATTAGATATGAACCACGGAAGTCTGAAACTTCACATTAGCCATAGTTCATAATTTATTCGTATGCTCCATTCTCCATTTGATTTTCTTACTTCTGCGTCCTCATCCTCTTACTTTCGCTTCTTCGTCTTCTTAATTTCCTCCTCTTCCTCTTCTTCCTCCTCTCGCTCCCCTTCACCTCCTCAGCTTCTCCCTCTCCCAGTCTCGCTTCCCGTCCGTTTCCGATTTATTTTTCTTTTTCTTCTTTATTCAGCATCTGTTTCGTCTACACGCCTTCGTTTTGCCATTATTTCCTGTTCAGGGCAGTCATATGCCATCTTATTCCAGCTACATTTTTTTATTTCATTTGTCTACCTCTGTTGTGGGCGTCTTCTTAATCTTTTTCAGTCTAGTGTCTCCATTGTATTCCTTTTTCTGTCCTTTCATCCTCTTTCATTCTCACTACGTATCTTGTCGATCATCATTTTTGTTCTATCATGGTTTTTTCCATCAGGGCTCTCCTTCATATCCACGTATTCCTTTTCTTACCTCGTAGTTTGATTCCCAGTATCGGTCTTTCCACACTTCATTGTGTCACCAACATTTTGTTTATTATTTTCTTCGTTAGTGCCCATGTTTTATATTCTGTATAACAGCGTAAGGAAGATGCACTGATCGGACACCTGACCTTCTTGGTAGATTTCAAATCTTCCTTTAAATGTATAACACAAATTACCAAATGCACTCCATCCCTGCACACTGCTACACTGTTCCCATTTTTTCATTATATCTGTATTTTTCATCTGCATCGTTATTTGTGTTTGCCATGAACTTGATCTTCTTCTTCTTCTTCTTCTTCCACTTATAATAGGACTTTGTCCTGTTTGTTCTATTATCACCTTTCTTCTTGAGATTCCGATGTCCAGCTATCACACCATCGCTGAGGTGATCTTCCTACTGGACGTTTGGTATTAGGTTTTTGTGATTTAGCCCATTTTTGATCTTGTTATAATTTTTTCCATTTGTGCAATGAAATGTAGGTGGTTTAGTTCATTGCAATAGCGTTCCTGTCAGGCCTAGTACGATCCCCAGCCAATCTCCCTTCATCTATAAGTGCAGGTGGTCTGTCAGTCTGCACATTCCACGCAGGAACTGCTCCACTGCGAGGAAACAGTAATTGTCCATCTACCGGGAGTAAGTGTGGTAACCCTCTCAACCATGTAAAATCACTACAGTCCACTCTTCAATTAACATTTAACCCCCAAATGTGGTTGATTAAATTTAAATAAACGTTTGTAGTGAACTAATTAAGTTAGCTGGGCCATCCTTTTTGTTCCTTCATTAGTATAGCTAATTTCGTGTACGTCAAAGGCAGCACCAACCAAGCGAGCAGCGAAGAGATCTCTACGTGCTTACCAGTGAACTACAGCCGTAGCAGTGGAATTCCGTCCAGCCAGGGCAAATACATTGAATTGTTTATTTAAATTTATTCAGTACATCGAATTGTTTATTTAATTTCATTTCTTACTTGAATACATTTTTGTTCATTGTGTAAAATACCAGAGAATAAAACCTACTTATAACCACTTCATTAACAGTCTTGCACCATATTAATTTCGAGCATTGGCTCTGAGTTACCTAGGAAGCTTTTATAATAATAATTACAGATTATATTTCTTCTTTTACACTGCTACCTGATTAACCCTAGAATGGTAACGTGGCGTCACGGGCGACACCGCGCTTTTTAATTTCGCTCTCAATTGCACATGCGTGACTTTGCGGGGGTGTCCTCTTCAGTACCTTTCCACTGATTAGTGCTCTGTCGACTGTGTTAGTGGCGTTTTCGTTATTGCTTAAATTTTTCAAAATTTACGTTCTGTGTCACATACGACGCCACGATACCATTAGTGGTACAATTTGTATGTTGAATAAAATGGCCTCATCAAGCAAGGCTTTAACACAAGCCGAATTGGAAGCAATTATTCGTGATTATGAAGATGGCGGTAGTGAATTAGATAATTTATCAGACATTCTGAGTGAAGCAGATGACGAAAGTGAGGATGCAGAATCAGTTGATAGCGTTCATTCAGACACACTTTCACAACAGTAGGACAGTGAGTCAGAAAGTGATTCAGATCAAGGGACGGCCCTACCAAGGAAAGCCATTTACGGGAAGAATGGCTATAAATGGCACGCTTCTCCTTTTTATTCAAAAAATACCAGAACTGTTCAAAAGAGTATTGTAATACGTTTACCTGGACCAAAGGCAAGTGCTTCTAAAACAGCAGAAGAGATATCAACTTGGAAGTTATTTTTACAGAAGAATAATGACTGTATTACTCAATACACCAATGATGAAATTACAAGGCAATCCACCAGGTACAATAGTAAGCAAAGGTTTGTAGGTGCAACCAACAAGGAAGAAATTTTGGCCTTGCTGGGTCTTCTGTACATGAGTGGAGTTCTAAAACAAAGCACTGTAAACACTTGCGAGTTATGGTCGAGACAAGTTGGCCTGCCAATTTTTAGAGCAACTATGTCACAAAACGTTTTGAATTTTTGGTGAACTGTCTTCGCTTCGATGACAAAGCAACAAGAGTGGACATAAAAAGCGAAGACAAATATTTGCTCCTATTAGGTTTTTATGGGACAGATTTATTATAAACTGTGGCAGTAATTACACCTCCCGGAGAATATGATACAGTAGATGAGCAGTTACTCAGTTTTAGGGGTAGGTGTCCCTTCAAAATATATATTCCGAACAAGCCCAACAAGTACTGAATTAAAATTGTTATGGCTTGCGACTCTAAAACAGATCTGGCTGAAAAACTAATGGCAAAAAAGCTTACAATGGTTGGGACTTTGCGGAAAAATAAGTCCCACATTCCCCCACAGTTTTTAGCAAAAAAAAACTGCTCCTTGTTCCGACTTTGTTTATGACCAAAACAAAATCTTAGTTTCTGTTTCGCCAAAAAAAGGCAAAATAGTTTTATTGTTGTCATCTTTCCACACATATGGAGATATTGACAATGAAACACAAAAACCGGAAATTGTACTCTTCTACCACTCAACAAAAGGTGGAGTGGACACGTATGACTAGTTGTGCCATTCTCAGACAGTGGCACGTAAAACTCATGGAACGTTCGATTGAGCGGGAATCAATGCATACGTAGTTTTCAAAAATAATAAGATGAAACAGAATCCCAATCAAAAAATACAACCAAGAACAGAATTTCTGAAGAACGTAGCTACGCAACTGACAATCCCACATCTTCAAAACAGGCTTAGAATTCCAACTTTATCAAGATTTTTACGTGCGCTGATTTTAGATATCTTAGGCGAAAAAAAGATATAGTGCCAGAAAATACTACAAAAAATCTACGTCACAACAGAGATGCCACTTTTGCCCTTCATGCGTCAACAGAAAAGGATCAATGTGTACGGTGTAATGGTGCCATATGTGCTAAACACTGAAGGGCTATTTGTCCATCCTGCACAGAGGAGATTTAAATTTTAAGTACTTTGTAAAACGCAATAACAGTATTCCGTATTTGTCAATAAACAAATTACATTATTTTCCTTCTATAGCTCTTTAAAACTTGAAAACTGGACTGGTGTCGCCCGTGACGCCACGTTACTATTAATGTACCAGAAAATAACGTTACCATTCTAGGGTTAAATTTGACTCCTGAGTAATTAACCGTTGTTACATTTTTATAAACTACTTCGTCTGTTTCAATGTTCAGCTTATCGCCATGAGTAGGTACGCCTTGCGCACCTCATATATTTAGTCCTGTGTTCGTTTATGCAAAAGCCTCCTTCGTCTGTCGAGTGTTTAACTTCCGTTCCTCTGATCATTGTTGCTTTTGAGCAATAATCGCAACGTTGTTAGTATACACACAGAGTTGAATTGATTGTGTGTTTATACTTCACCGCACCTTGACTGCTCTAATTGCTGATTCTAACGCAGCAGATAGTGTGTCTTCCTGTCTTACATCTATGTTTATGGGGAAGGTTTTACTTAAGTGGTCCTGCATCCGCACAGCAGCTGACGATTCGTCTAATGTCACTTCAATCAGCCCTACCAGCTTCTGTGGGATTCCCAAAATGACATAACCGTACATTATATAACCGAATTTTCTTGGTCCCTTCAAAAACTGTAATCGTACCAATACGTACCAACATGGCCCTTAAGCGACGGGCTCGTTCAGGACTGCTTTTTTAGAGGTTATAAAAAAATCGTAACAGTGAAAGGTACGGCATTTACTTACAGAAGATTAGTTTAAGGAAATGGACAACGCTCTGTTATATTTAATAAAAAAAATTAAAATTACAACAATTTAATTAAATAAAATTAAATTCAAACCCATACAAAAATGTATTATACTTAATAACATTTATAATTATTACTATTATACGTAATCTTATTTGTTCGCTTTTGGCGACAACAGGTCGTAAATAAAAACGTATAACTAACAAATACTGTAAGCCGATAAAATGTATAACTCTCACACATCCACTCTTGTATCTACTGTATCACAAACTAGGAACAGATACAATTCGCAACATACCATATATTTCGATTTCCCGAACAAACAAAGGTTTTATATCTTTGATACTTCAAAGAGTTTTTACTTAAAATATACATAATCTGTACGAGCCGCAAATTAATTATTTAGCAGAGCACATTGTATCTGAAAACAGCAAATTAAGAATAACCCTGCAATAAATTATATAATCTACTACATCCAACAGCTGTAGCTTCGTTAAACACGACTATAATAAGGATGGTTTGCACTCGATCCAATGTAAAATCCTCGATGTACTTTCTTGTTGCGGTAAAAATATATCACTAACATGAGAAGAACAACGCCAGTGAGAACACCTGAAAGCAAAATAAGCATAGATTACTTATCCTAACTTTTAATATGCTATTTTGACTTTATGTCTGATTTGCCGGTACACGAAAGCATCTATTATATTCGAAGTTCTTCACGCCATACTTTCATAAAATGATGTCATTTGGGCAATATGCTGTAAACTTTTGTGATAACATACGAGGGGTATTTTTTAATTTTTTAAATAAGGTCTGTTTTCTAATAAGAAGAAAAATACTGTGAATAACATTAAAATATATTTTTTTCCATATTCTACATACTTTTATCTACTTTTCTACATAATTTCCATTTTTGTTCAAACATCTGTTATTTCGCTCAACAAGTTTTTGAATTCCGAAGTCAAAGGAATCTGCCGCCTGTGTAGAAGCCCAATCCATGACTGTAGTTCTCACTTCTTAGTCATCGTTGAACCGTTGACCACCAAGGAATTCCTTTAAATCCGAAACAAGTGAAAATCGCTATGTGCAAGGTCTGGAGTGTAAGGTGGATGATCCAGTTGTTCCCATCCAAAAGACCTGGACACACGGTCTAGTGTTTGTGCAGAAACATGTGGCCTTGCATTGTCATGAAGCAACATAACACCGGAAGACAGTAGGCCACACCGCTTGTTTTGAATGGCACGCCGGAGTTTTCTCAAGGCCACACAATACGCATCAGAAATGATTGATGTGCCTCTCGGCATAAAATCCACTAACAAAATCCCTTTTCTGTCCCGAAAGACAGTTGCCATGATCTTTCGTGCTGAAATTGTCTGTTGGGCTTTCACTTTGGTTGGCGACGATGTGTGTCGCCATTCCATTGACTGTTGCTTGGACTCATGAGTCATGTGCGACACCCAAGTCTCATCTCCTGTAACGATGTGGTCCAACAATTCATCTCCTTCCTGATTGTATCGAGTCAGAAATGATAAAGCACAGCCCAATCTTTTTGTTTTGTGATCGTCAGAAAGCAGTCTTGCAACCCACCGAGAACACAATTTTCGATAATTCAGTTTTTCCGAAACATTGGTATACAAAACTGACCTTGAAACCTGTGGAAATTCAATTGATAACTTTGAAATCGTGAATCGTCGGTCCTCCCGAATTTTGTTGTCCACATCATGAACCAAATCTTCAGAAATCAGAGAAAGTCGGCCAGGGCGTGGCCCATCAGGCACATTAACCCGCCCCTCCTTGAACATTCTCACCCACTTTCGAACCTTACTGTCACTCATAGCATTATCACCGTAAACTTCACAAATCTGACGGTGAATTTCCGCCGCTGAAAAGTTTCTTGCACTCAAAAATCGAATTACAGATGGTATCTCACAGTCGGCGAGCGACTCAATTCTCCTAAACATTATAAACTGCTACAGCTCAGCATCTTAGGATCTCAGGATCTTATTTTTAAAATACCCCTGGGGTTTCTAGTGGGTAGAATTATATGAAAAAAGCATGAAACATTATGATTTTCCAAATTTTGATGCCGCAACACTTCGGTAAAAATTTAAACTATATTATTATTGTTATGTTGCTTTTATAATTGAAAAAATAGAATACGCTACAAAGCAGTTCTTAGCTACGGTGCTGTAACACCAGCATTCAGCAAATATAAAGTTCTAATGAATAAGAGGTAGTGATGGGGTTAGCTAATGCGTGATGCCTACCACATAAGCACGGGTCATTGCTTTGGCACGCGGCAACAGGTTGTGAGAGCAAGGATACACGAACTCTGATCTTCCGCCTTGCAAGCTAAACTCCTTCATGGGTGTAGAACTTTATCATTATTATTATTATTATTAGAAGAGCGAAGGCTAAATAGCAACGCACGGACAGTACAGACGCCACAACAGGGTTCAACCAACTAAATAATAGACTGAGAAACAAATTAAAGTCATGATTCTTTTCAAACGTACCGAAAATCATTTTATGTTCATGATGAATATGAAAGTCACCAAGGACATCAAACAACCGAAAAATACTCATTTTTACACTATAAGAGCAAGCGAATTCGTGGATAAAATCCGACAAGGAAAAAGCAGACGAAACTCTGAAGAAGGAGACCAGGAAATAGAAGAAGAATTGATGATGATGATGACGATGATGATTTGAAAGAGCGAGATCTAGGACGCGATTTTCCAAGCATCTCAAGAAGAATTACAATTACTTCTACAAATTCCTCCTCCAATAAGCAAGATTACTACCCAAGGACATTGAGAACGAGATAAATTGAATCAGTAACAAAGAAACTCCAGGTCAAGACCTAATAACAGAAATTATATGCAAACAATTACCTCAAGCATTAAAAGTCCTACAATTCCTCTTTAATGGGACCCTGGTATACATACTGGCCGCTATAGCTCACATTTGGTTAGATAAACCTTTTCCCCAAACCTGGGAAACCCCCTAACGGCATTAGTTTCTATCGTCCTATCAGTTACTTGAGAAACTATTACTAAGGCGTATTAACGATAACTATTACAACAATCCTTCCAAATCTAATGTTATATTCTTTGGTAATCCAGCCAATATAATAGAAATAAAGCCGTTTGCCGTTTTCAAAATAAATGATAATGTCATTCCAATTGTTAATGAAGTAAGAAACTTAGGATTAACCTTAGATAATTCGTTTAGATATGTAACTCATATAACCAATTGCATAAAAAAAGCTTATTTAAATTTAAAAATTCTTTTCCCTCATAGGCATTTCTTGCCAATTCATGTAAAATCAATGCTTTGCGAAACATTAGTGTTATCACATTTCTCTTACTGTTCTCAGGTCTATGGTCAGTCGATTACGCAGGAACTTGCTCGCAGAATACAGCGAGTTCAAAATTCTTGTCTACGTTTCATTTATGGAATAAGAAAATTTGATAGAATCTCGCACAAATTAAATTATATAAAATGGCTCAATATGCATAACAGACGATTGTTACAGTATGCTACGCTCTGCCATAAAATCATTCTTGAAGAACGACCACCCTACTTGTATAATAAAATAAAATTTCGTACTGATGTCCATTCTTTAAAT
>JABXWE010013655.1:0-15574 GCA_014611495.1 Limonius californicus
CCTTCTATCGTAAAGATGCTCAGCAGCCCTAAAATTTTTGTGGCATTCGCTCTATGCCGTCGGTATCCTTCATGGTTATAAAAAGGCATCGTATTTTGGAAAAAAAACGAACGACGAATAAAATTACTTCAGAATAATACGTAAACGCACAAGATTGTAATTCCTGAACTAAACCAATCGTAAGAATTGAAAATCGGAATAACTGAGTGAAGCTTAAATAGGAAGAATCAGAATAACTCAATAACAAATTCTGCAATTCTTGAACAACCGATCAAGAACCAACGTATTGGTATATACAGTGACAACAGAGCCGCTTTAGTAGCTCTGGGTAGTTGCAAAATTACCTCAGGAGTGGTATTGCAGTGCCTTGAAGCTTTCGACGATATCTTAAAAGATAATGTCATTTGCCTTATATGGGCGAAAGGACATGACTACGGCAATGAGGAGGCTAATGAGATTGCGGTCTCCGAACAACCTATTTGGGGACCAGAACCCGTTATTCCTATATACCTGAGGACATTACCCTTTATGCTATACCAAGAAACCCTAAAAAACTTCACTCGAAGATGGGTAAACACTGAAAGTTGTCGTCATACCAAAGACAGCGAAATATTGTGTGCAACTGTCCTGAAAGAACATGCGACTAGTTGTAGGTATCTTATCTGGACACTGCACCCTACATCAACACATGCACAGGATGGGACTAGCGGACAGCCTAAACTGTCGAGGATGCAACGGGGATAACGAGACGGTAGAACACCTCCTCCTGTGTCACTGCCCAGCTCTCGCAGCAATCACAGGATCCATTTTGGGAGACTTTTGGCCGGAAACGGCCGAAATCACCAACAGCCCAGTTGCGGATATCCTCAGGTACATCCAAAGTATTAGATAGTTTGGGTGATGCCCAAATTGGGGAGCTGCTGGGGAGACAGCACAATGGGCCCACCTATATGGCCTAAGTGCTCGTGAGGTAACTAACCCTTCCAAATCTTACCATGACAATGACAAAACCAAGAATAAGAATTTGAAATCGGAATAACTGAGCAAAGCACAAATCGCAAGAATCAGAATAACTCAACAACAAATTCTTAGGATTAGAACAATTGAATTGAGATTAACAATTATATTGCAGGCACCTACTAAGATTTTTAAATTCATAATAACAATACCAATAACGTTTTATTATCTTTTCTTTAAATTATTTCCTCAGTCGTAAGAGCCAACAAAAAAATTTAAAATCACAAAAGAATTAATTTTAAAATCCCTATCCAATAATACGAAGCGTGACCTATGCTTCCATCTGAAATTTCAAAGTTGTTTTCCGGTTTTCTCTACTTGCGGTTTTCCACGGAAAATTTTAGCAGTGCCAATAAATTGTTTGCATACGCTTTGGTAGTAAACATCATTCAACAACTTCACAACCCATTGTGTTTCAAAAGAAAACTTTCAAGCCTGTACATTTTCTATACAAAAAACAAAGAGACGCTAAATATTAAAGACTTTTGTTAAATTTCCATGTTGTCACTGAATTGCAAAGATAATTTTAATATTTTTTCGTTTCCATTTCGTTTTAATTTTTAGTACATACATATCTAGTTATTTTTATATCGTAATAATAAAATTTTAATAAATAAATCATAATACATAAATCATCGGCGATCAATTGTAGAATGGGTGAATTTTCTTTTCGGCGAATTGCGAGTCGGTGAATTTTCCATGTGGCAAATTTACCGCTCGGTGAATTTTCCAGTCGGTGAATTGTCGGTGAATTGCAGTCGGTGAACTTTCCGTATACGACTTATTTAGATAGCTAAATTATCGTAAATTGTCAAAACTATATTGCTGAAACATTTATTCTAACTGGTAATTTCATATTTGCTTGTTGTGGTGATGTTTTAGAACGCAGTATTCAATGAAATTGAAAATTGTTAACTTAAGTAACTAAGAAGATTACGATATCAATGCAGCAACGCAAATACAAACTTTATTCATTTCACAATATCACGTTGACCTAAATGTTTACATGAGTAACTGCTGTTTGCATTGTTGGTGACTTCTATGTATTACTGTTAGGAAGTACTCTAAAACATTTTAAATTAGGTTTACGTAGGAAACAGAACACCAAGTCAAATCTTGTAAGAAGTGAGAAGAAGTTCTAGAAACTCATGTGGTATTTCCGAAGAACATAAATATTGCGGCTACACCAACCGTAATACCGGCTTTGGGAATCACAATTTTATGGAAAGTTCCTGTAATTATAAGTAGTATTAAGCATTTTGAAAATAGATGCCATTTCAATCTAAGCATAGCACTTAAAAAAATATATTCTGTTTTAAGTCATCGTAAGCATTCAATTGAAAACGCAGTGATTTGAAGTTAACCGTTTTTAATTTAATTGAATTAATTATAGTTGTTAATGAAGTTAACATTTGGGAAAACACGAAACATTATTCATTCAGAGCCCAATACAAGTTTAAAAAATTCTGACCGATATACATGAAGTAGAAATTTTTTAAATTCCAATATGGTACTTCTACATATAGAGTTAATCAAATGAATGGAACCATTCATATATCTTGGTGTTCATTCGTTAGATTTTTATTAATTTTCGTGCAGGGTGATTTCAAAATATGGCGGATTCGAAAATGTTGCCACGTTTTCAGTTTTTCCGAAATTCTTGTCAACTTCATTATTTCAAATGGAACAGCCTTTATATTTTTATAATATTCGATATTCATTGAGTTCATTGATATACCATTTGATATTTTTATTTTCAATAATAACAGAGATATCTAAACAAAAACGAACAAGTATTCTTGAATAATCAAATCTAACTAAATCAAGGAGAGGCTACTGATTTAATTAGGTGTTGTTGGCCATTGACTGACAATGAGCTAAACAATTATACACTGTTTCTGATGTGTTCTCGTGAAATATCCTCCATTATTCATCGGATAACAACTTTCAAATGTTCGACATTATCTGATATTTCTTTGTATACTATATTCTTTCTTAACATGTCCCCATAGAAAGAAATCTAACGGTGTAAGATCCGGAGAATGCTCTGACCATTCGATGGTCCCACGTCGTCCTATCCATCGGCTTCTAAGTATGTCATCAAGCTTTTGTCTTACATTACGTGCAAAATGCGGTGGCGCCCCATCTTGTTGGAACCAAATATTTTGACATACTCCACCATTTCCATCGGGGAACAAATTTATCAGTGCAGGGACAATTTAATTCTCGAATAGCATGAGATATCTGTCAATATTCGATGTTCCTTCAATAAAGAATGGTCCAACAATTCTGTCGTTAATAATACCAGCCCAAATATTCAATTTCTTGGGGAATTAAGTATGGCTTTCTTGGGCCCAATGAGGATTCTCGAAAGCCCAGTATCGACAATTCTGTCTGTTGACCGACCCAGGCGGACAAAAAGTGGCTTCATCGGAGAACAAGATATTCCTAATGAAGTTATTACTTCTCTCCATTAAAATTTCACAAAATTCATTTCTTCTATTAGAATCGCCCTCAATCAGTTCGTGGATCAAATTCACTTTATACGGCTTCCTGTTCTCCTTCTTCAAAATTCTCACCAGCGACATTTCATTTATTCCATTATCTAAGCCTAATTGAGTTGAAGAAGTATGCGGTTGATCCACGTCTGAAACTACAACATTTAGTGGTTTTTCAGGCGTAGTTGCTGTTTTCGGACGTCACGATTTCCGAATATTCTTCACATTCCCAGTATGCTCGAATCGTTTCAATGTTTTGGATATTGTATTCGTGGTATAGGGTCTTGATATGGGTGAGTCGAATTGAAGAGATTTGAAACTTCTTTCTGAGTTCTTCTATCTCCGAAACCAATCATTATCAATATCTCAATACGGTCTCTTTCCGAAAGTAACATTCTTATTATTATCGAAAACTTTTTGTTGTTTCACAATACGATCAAGGAAATTATAACTTAGACTTCATTGAGTCAAGAAAAGTATTGACAATGCGTCAGAATATTCTAATAATTAAGATATTGACATTTCTAATCAGACTTTTTGTTCTAATCAGCTTTAATAATTCAGCAATACTGTGTTCGTTTTCTTTGAGATATCTGTGTTATTATTGAAAATAAAAATATCACCTGGTATATCAATAAACATGTTGAAAAATTAACTATCGAATGTTATAAAAATTATATAGGGTGTTTCATTTGAAGTAATGAAGTTGACAGGAATTTTGAAAAAAAAACTGTAAACGTGACAACAGTGGCGATAACATTTTCGAATCAGTCATATTTTGAAATCATCCTGTACCGTTAAAGCATTATAAATTTCATTAAGATTGTCAAAAAGTGTGACGGCAGTTTTATAAAAAGTAAATAATAAAAATTCTCTTGTAAATACTGCTAGAAACAGTTATAATTGTAGAAAACAACTTCGGTTCAATTTTAAATTGACCGTTGACGCTATTTATCATTTAAATTAATTTTCTTGTTACAATGTCGATACAGACCATAAATTAATTACATCAAAAATTATTTAATTAATTTTAAATAACTCGAATACAAGCACGAGTTTAAAATTGCTTCCCATCATCCATCAGTTCTGAAATTTCTGGTTTCCCAAGACGTAATCGCAGGTTCGAAATGTTTTGACGCACGGGGATAAAAACAAAAAGTTGGTAGACCGAGAGGTGCGTAAAGTGTACACGTAATGGTAATGGTCGAGCAAACTCAAACAGACATTTCACGTTTTTACAGTGTATTATTAGCCGTATAAATCCACACCTGCTTTCGCTAATAACAAGGTAGCTTAGAGATATCTCTATTCCCCGTATCCCAAAGCACCGACCCTATCATTAATAAAATTGTGTTTTTTTAATAACTATATTAAAGGTGCGCTCGGATACTCGAGCGCCAAAAAAGGAGCGGGTCCTTGCTCACGGCCAGTTTTTATTAGACCTTGTTAGTACAGCTGCAGTTAATGACACAAAATGAAGATAAGACAAAAAAATGTTATTTTTGTAATTATATAATAGCGCCGGGTAATCATTCTCACCGGCCCGAACAACTCGCGAACAAATAAAATTTCCCAGATTAGTTTTCTCGCAAATCATTATTTAGAGGCAATTTTAATTACGATAATGATTTCTGCAGCATTTCAACAAGATCTCGAAAGAAGATATTTCTGTGAGCCTTGGGGGGCGTCGTTTTGATTAACTTCGCTCGTAGAACACAAACTAGATGCCTCTAACAATGTTTTAATGCTCATTAAAACTCATTACGAATAAAACATAACTTCAACTAACGTTAATGCAATTTAGTTCCATAATTAAACAAACACGAGATATTCCTATCTCCAGGACATAAAGATAAAGCTGCAACCTACAACATAAGTTGGTGATGCAATTAAAATGCACTGGATCGCTTTTCATCGCAGCTATAAGCCAGTTTAGTTAAGGCTTGCTTTACAAAATATAATTACGGGTGTTAACAAAACCAGAAATTTTATTTTTTGCTTGTGATGGAGATCTGAGTTGGCCGCTTTCTCGCCTTATTAAAGTTTTTGTATGCGTTTTTTAAATAAATTGAAAATAGTGAAAACGGCGGAGGGAATAAAGGCACGTACACGTACAACAAGCTTCTTACAGCTGAAATTTTATTACCGACTGAATTTACGTTCTCGTAAGCTTTGGGAAAATATGTGGCTTTTATCTTCAAAAAAGAAGACGTTCTCCTCGTTCGTATTTCAAGCAAAAATCAAGCACATAATTTATATTTCGTTTATAACAGAATGTTTAATAAATAATATATAGCCACGGATCAGTAGAAGAGACAAAAGTAATGAGGAAACGTACGGAATTCAGAATTTTGTTTTTGTATATTTATTCGCCTGCTCCAGAGATCAGAAAAAAATAGTCGATTAAACGCAAACACTAGAGGAGAATTACCAAAACATTTGGATTCCTGTAATCCATGAGACACTACAACGGTAAGTTGTCTATGTAGACTATTGAAGATTGTTTTAATTAGCAAACAAGATGCTGCCAGCAGGGAATTTCATGAGCTCTAAAAAAATCTGCTAGTCGTCGGAGAGGGTCTCTAACACTTAATACTAGGTATACCCTAGAATCTAGATGATGATACAGGTAAAAGCGATCTACTCTCACCTAAATTCACTAAGTGTCACTCATAGCTGGAAAAGTACGATTTTCCTATTCTAGATAGTTTGCATTTCTTGGACACCATGTGCCGGCAGAACAGCTACAGGTAACAGCTCTTAGACCTATCGAGAAGGTTAAAGTTTTTAAGAGCTTACATCTTCTCTCGATGTTGGTGATATTTCCTCTACACTAGCGGACAAAATATTGACGAAAATTGTGATATCCAGCAAATGAAACCACTTTCCAACTAGGAAAATAGTGATGTCGGTTTTCTTGATTGGAACAGATAGTACAAACCTCTGAATGATTGGATACAACTGAAGATCGTCATAATGTTCTATTCTATTCCCTTTCAGTGGCTGCCCAAAGGAGTAGTGTCTTCCGGGCAGGTCGCGACTTTCTTCAAACGATAGTTATCTAGGCTAATTTCAACTACCAATGTACTGAATCTTCTTTTCTCTCTAAGCCTTTACACTTCTTCTGCACTCATACACATTATACTGGCAAAAATAATGTCGAGCAAAGCTAACCACCTCTCGATATAATCTTACCTGATTAGGACAGTTAACAAAAGCTCTTGGAGTAGTTGAAAGTAGTTCAAATTTCATCACAAGATAACAGAAGTAGCGTAACTTGCTTCTTCTTACTGGGTATCTTAAATTTCCTGAATAATAACAGTGCACTACCAAGGACAAAGGTAGTTGCAATTTCCTGTGCGCTTTTTATCTCACTAAGCAAGTTCGAAATTTATTGCAATTGAAGACGGATTGAAGATAGATAGGTCACTTTCATCTGGCAAAGGTAACAAAATCGGTTAGACTTATTGGCTCTCCATAACTAGGTTACACTTCCTGGTAACTACAGTACACTGCCAAAGGTAGTAGTGTTTAGATCTCCCGTCTCGTTTTATGAATATAATATAACCTTCTGGACCGGTCCAGACTCTCTACATTTTAAAGTAGTTGAAATGCCTTGACGTATTCTCAATCACAAGGTAGACTTAACTTCTTGGACACCGGTAGTAGACTGCCAAAAGTAATAGTGAACCTGTAACCTCTTCCAAATAAATAAAGGTAGAATCTTCCCGCTCCTTGTAACTGAAGGTCGTTTTTAAATTCGCATCTACTTAGTAAAAGCAACTCTCCTTAGAAAAATTTCTTCGAACCAGAACACTACACAAAGATAGTAGTATCCAAAAAATATGCCCAGCTTCTGAAATGTCCCAACACTCTGCCGCCGGGTAGTTACAATTTCCTAAATTTATTTTTTTTCCTAGGCAGGTTGGATAAGCTGGTAATTGGAAGTCTATATTTTTATTAGTCCGCATCCCATTTGTTGGGAAAGGGCCTCCCCCATAAGGGGGGTTGTTGATCCACTCTCCCATAGCGATCAATCCTCGTGGGAGAGAGACGCCGCGTTAACGCAACCTTCGAGCCACCCATCCAAGTACTGACCGGAGACCGCGCTACCTTAACTCTCCTGATTGTACGTGAACGGGCGACGAATGTGCGCAACCCGGGACCTGGTAATTCGAAGTATACTGTCGAAAATAATGTTGTCCAATAAATAAGATGCCTGTCAAACATATAAAGGTAAAATCTTCTCGATTGGGGAAGGTAAAATAAGCTTCTGCTCGTAGTTTACTTTCGCTCCCAGTTGGCATAAGTAATGAAATCAGCTGGATCTATACTTTCTTTCCACTTGGTTTATACTCCCCAGGAAATATAATCTCTTCTCTGCAGGTCTTCCCGTTTTTGATTGCTGAAGCAATATAGGATCCTGAACCGATCCTAATTTTCTATACCTGCAAGTATAACTTTCCATACATAGATTATACATTTGGAATCTGCTACCTTCGGAATTATCCAGGAAACGTTATCTGAATTTGCTGAATGCTATAATAACCTAACACCCTTAAAAGTGAAGTCTTAGGGCGGTTCTTGTTGACCTGAAGACACAATTTCACGAACTTGATTGGACCTACTGGGAACAGCCTACATGTGATCTGGACTCGCTACATGTAAATGTAATTTAAAGTCCCCCAACATAAACATACGAGTATCATAATATGGTTGCTCCTTATAGAGGTAAGTTATCGGAATACTTTCAGTTGGTAAGCATATCACTGTTTACCGGTCAAGAACTTGCACGCTGCTGCTGATAGAAAACTAAACCAAGAAAGTGTTACAAGCAAGTGCGGCTAATGAAGGAGAATTCTTGTTTGGTAAAGGTAACGCAAGCTCTCGAACAAACGTTCTAGGTAATTAATATTTTGTGGAAACTGTTACTGCCACCTGTGACCAGTAAATTCGATCTATTCATGTCGTTATGAAAGAAAGGATTTCTAATGGTGAAGATGTCGGTTCCGGATCTTTTTAGGAGTCAAAGCAAGCATCCACGAAAGAAGTTCAATAATGTGGGTTACCATCGATTCGTAACCAAGGTATCGGCACCTAAATCAGACTGAAAGTCCTATATCCTAACCATTTTGTAGGATATAATGTTTAAAAGATGGGTGAAACACCGTTGTAACTGCAGGATTTTTTAAGGAGTCAAATCAAGCATCCACAAAAGGGGTTCGATAATGTGGGATACCTGGGTATCGGCACCTAAATCAGACTGAAAGTCCTATATCCCCTATCAGTTTTTGTAGGATATAATGTTTAAGAGATGGGTGGAACACCGTTGTCAGTTCAGGATATTTTCAGTGGTCAAATCAAGCATCTACGAAAGAAGTTCGATAATGTGGGTTACCATCGACTCGTAACCAGGGTATCGGCACCTAAATCAGACTGAAAGTCCTATATCCTATCTATTTTGTAGGATATAATATGTAACGATTTCCGCGACTAAAAGAAGGAAACCCTATATACATATTTAGATATTCTCAAGCTTATAGGAATGTTTAATATTTCGAAGTTCTTTCAGGTCAAGACCACGCAGTGCGGTTTTGAGTTTCAAAAGTTGGGGAGAAGGAGATTCTAAAAGACAGTTTTCCGTAATTAGGTCAGTGGGTTGAGCATTGTGAGTATTACCGGAAGTATATTGTGAATAGTGAGTTATTTCTGTAATGCGCTTTGCGATTGGAAATTCATTTTCCGCTTTGAGAGTCACTTCACACAGGAGCTTTTCCCATAGTTGAAGGGAAACAAATCGTCAGGAATTTATTTCCAATATAAAATTTACTCCGGTAAAGAAGATTTTGTTTGGTGTTATGCCAGAGTCCATCAACTGGTGAGTTGGTTATGACCAGAAAATTGTTGTCTTGCCTTAATTTCCAGAACCTTAATTCTAATCTCTGATAAAGTTAATTAGGCAAAATTCGTACGGCTGGACTTAGGGCGAGCATTAGAAAAACTCTACATTCATACGTATGGTGCAAATTGATACGCTGTCCTAGTCGAGTAACCTTGGGAAGGTTTTTCCCGAACCGAGTGGATTCCGGATTTTTTCAGAAGTCAAATCAAGCATCCACGAAAGAAGTTCGATAATGTGGGTTATCATTGACTCGTAACCACGTTATTCGCACCTAAATCAAACTGAAAGTCCTATATCTATCGATTTTGTAGTAGGATAATGTTGAAAAGATGGGTGGAACACCGTTGTCAGTTCCGGATTTTTTCAGAAGTCAAATCAAACATCCACGAAAAAGGTTCGATAATGTGGGTTACCATTGACTCGTAACCAGGGTATCGGCACCTAAATCAGACTGAAAGTCTTATATCTATCGATTTTGTAGTATAATGTTGGAAAGATGGGTGGAATACCGTTGTCTGTTCCGGATTTTTTCAGAAGTCAAATCAAACATCCACGAAAAAGGTTCGATAATGTGAGTTACCATCGACTCGTAACCAGGGTATCGGCACCTAAATCAGACTGAAAGTCCTATCTCCTATCCATTTTGTAGGATATAAATGGGTGGAACACCATTCCTTATGACAATGCTATTAAACTGATTCTACTTCTAAATTAAGTTTAGTAAATATTACAAATATCCTACGTGTTGTATAGAAAGTATTCTAAGAGATGGGGTTACGAAAAGTGCGAGAAACTATAGATGTAATAAATCATTCGCAAACATATAGAAAATTAAAGTTTGCATTCCACACAGGCAAGCTTGCAAGGAAACACTTTAACTAACACTTATCAAGGTGTTTTTTAAAGCAATAAGAACTTTAAATGGTACAAATTCTTTAAATCAATTGCACCTCTTAATTATATATTAGAAATTAAAACTGAAAACTATGTTAATTTGGTATTTTGGTATTTTGTCTGTTGGTATTTCTTGTAATTAACTTCAATACGGATGATATGTGACTGGTTGAACAACTCGGAAGGTATGGCAGGCATACTTATGCAGAAACAATAAATTTCATTTAATAAGCCATTAAAACATCAGAACCACTAGACATAATAAAAATAAAATATTGTAAAGGACCATTTCGCCCACGATGAAGCAATTTACTAATTTAAAATATAAGTTGTGTAAGAACAAAATTGATTTCTACGAACTTGAAAGTCATACGAATAAAAATCAAGCGGACCTACTTTGTGGAGGACGGAGCATTGAATAATTGAATTTAAAACATGAATTATTTAAATAGATATCATACACGGTTTACCACTTGAATTCGTGATTTAAATTATTAATCAGTTCGAAAGCATAACTGTGTAGAATATAATAAAGGGTATATGTTTAAAAGAGGTCGGTTAAATACTATATTTTTAAGCAAACAGTTTTAAAATTGTTCCTATGTGATATTTGTGGCGCCTAACGTGTAGAGCAATATTTAAAAGGGTTGTGTACTTCTGTTCGTTTGTGTAATATTATTTCGAATTAATGAGGTTCTCGTACGATTCTAAATTATCTCTTAAACTACACTTTATTAAGTTATCTAAAAGTCTTGGCTCTTTCAGTTTCTCTTTGTTCCTATTTTCAATAATCGTATATGAAAACATCCTAACCGTTGAGAACTACTCACGCTGATCCTACGACTCACTAATAATACTCTAAACAAACTAAAACAAAATACAATTTACCAAGACGGTCGAATGTTAGGCAGCTGATAAGAATTTTAGTTCGTTCTTTTATGCAATGAATATATCAACGTTGTTTAAACCATTCCTTTTTAAATTTTACAATTTCTTTTCCGTGAAGTCTGCTGTGCATTTTAAATAACGAATTTCAATGTATCTTTGTCTATAATAATTTTAAATATACAGGGTCGTTCATAAGACATTTGATGCATAAAACTATATACATTTATGGCAACTCAAGCTACAAGTCTTAACAAAAATTGGCTATTATTACGAACAAAATTTATATATACAAGGTGTTCAATACCTGGCAAATATAAAACATCTAAAATATTTCTTTTTCGCAGGCTAGTTTCTTCATACCAAGCACGAAATTAAGTGGAAACTTATATGCTCTGCGGAAAGTATTTTTGCACTTACTATAGAAAACTATTAAATAATATTAATTACATAATTATTATTAACTAGCCCGCTTGACGGTTTCGACAACACAAATCAACTATTAAACAACTCATTTCTACACCACAGTGAGGTAGACTTACCGGGGCATATCTTTTTATTTAGTATCCCCAATAGGCCTAATCCATAGCTGAATAAAGTAGTTATCAATACATTTCAGTACCTAAATGCAAATTACTTATGAACAAAAGAAATAAAAATATCGGACAGAAACACATCGGAATTTAAAATTTTCTGTAAATTAATGGAACTGTTCAAAATGACTACCACCAACATTATGGCATTCTGCACATCTCACTGCAAATTGAAATTTGTACTCGTTGGAGCAGGTGTTCCGTTTGAATGTGCAGCCGCTTGGTTGACAAGATTTGTTAAATCTTCTGCATTGTTCACTGGTGTAAGATATACCATATCTTTCAGATAACCCCTAAAATTAAAATCTATCGGCTTAGATCAGGCGACCTTGGCGGCCAAGCTGTAGAACCCCTACGATCAACGCACCGGTCTGGAAAATGATTTTGAGGCCATGATTCCCTCATGGACGGGAGCATCAACTTGCTGGTATCATATATTTTGCCTAATTATCAGTGGAACCCTTTCCAATAATATTGAAAATCTTCATTTAGAAATTTTCAGCGTTAAGAAGATTTGGCAGAATTAAAGGACCAATAAAATAATTATTTACCATAGCAGCTCAAACATTAACGCCGTATCGATATTGATCAGTTGCATGAGGGTTCTCATCTGCCCACACATGATTATTATTGTAAAACCCATCCTGCGTAAATGTCGCCTCATGTGTCCACAAAATATTGTCAATAAAATTTAGTTTTTCCTGATGTTGATTATAGGCCATTGCCGTGTAATATTCTGTATACTGTCGACTTTGGTATGCCTACAATCCGAAAAATACCACGTAAACTATTCCTAGGCTGCCATTAAATTTAATTTAACGCATTTTCTTTAATATTGGGCTGTGTTCCACAAATGGACAACCATCACAGTCTCTTTTTAAACCAACACTGCCTCTCTTTCCCATAGTCGTTGGTCAGTAAGTTTAATAACTGTGCGGTTTGGATGCCTTCTATTTGGATAGCTTTCAGTATACAGTCTTGCCGCTACATTACAATTACCACCAACCTGTCTAAAAATCCAAATCCTGTCAGTGTACTCAGCCATATTTAAATCTCGTATTTTCAACAAAAACTTAGGATCAAAAATTTCCAATTTGAATTTGTGCAGCTAGGTAATTTTAATGTTAATATCTTAAGTTTATTGATAAAGAACTACTTTTATCGATAATATTTATTAGTTTGTCGATAAAGATTCGAATTTCAAACTTCAAGAAGCCCGTGTGAAGAAACTAGCCTGGGAAAAATAAATATTTTAGCTGGTTCGTGTTTAACAACGCTACGATACGTTTCATCTCAACTTATGGGACACCCTGTATATTGGCGAGTTGTACTATGGTCGTGGCCTAGTGGTCGTAATCTCCACAGGTTTCTGTCCCTCCAGTCTTTCTCTTGCAAGTTTCTGTTGATCATTGCCTCCTCTACATCATTTTTCCTTTTTCTTTATGATCGTTCCTTTTCATCTTATATAGTGGGATCCATAGTTCCTTTGGCCACAGGTTATTTGCTATCCTCTGTACATAGTCATATCACATTAATTGCTTTCTTTAAATGGTCTTTAATATATCTTCGTCTATCTCCATGTTTCTCTTATTTCTATGTCGTATCCAATCCAATCTTGTTAGCACGAAGCATTTCTTCCAATAACCCATTTCCATAGATCTCAATTTCGATTTATTTTGCTGATTTCCCATAACTCTGTTCTATACTTACGACAATGGTCTTGTACCTGTACATCATAATTTAATATTTTTTGTTTATTTTATTGTTCCACAGTACGCCGTCGACATTCCTTATTACTGATCTGTTCTGTGCTTTATTTTATCATCGCTACCTCCAGCGTCAGCCAATTTTACACCTAAAAATTTATAGCTTTTTGCAGTCTTAAACGTGTCCGTTTCTAGCAGTAGATCGTCTCCTGTACCACCAACGACAATATATTCAGTTTTTGATGCATTTATTCTTAGATCCCACTTGTTGTAATCCACGTTTAACTTTCGTAGCATATAGTGGCTGTCAGTTTGATTTTCATTCAAAATAACTTGGTCGTCCGCAAAAGGTAAAGTGAACAATTTCTCATTTCCTATTAGGTATTCCAATATTACAGCATTTGCGTCGCCATTTTTCCAGGGCTGCGTTCAAGTACAGCTTGAATAATATTGGGACAATACAACATCCCTACCGAAGCCCCTTCGCCATTATGATATTTTATCCTATTTTAATAGGATTCGTCATATTTCCATAGAATTTATTTACAATCTGTGTATGTATTTATTTAATTCCGCTTTCTTGCATAACATTCCAAAGTTTAGACAGTGGAATGCAATGGAATGTTAAGTCTATAAAGAGTCTAAGCGTCCCATCTGCTAACCTTTTCATCACAATTTGTTTTAGGAAAAACTAGATTATCTACCACGGATGGTTCACCTCTGTCCTCTATCACATTTTCTGTGAGGTACTTTTTATTATCTTTCCATGTATTCTTAGCACAAAGTTACACTAAGTACTCTTGGAACGCTTGTTTCTATCTCCCTTTTTGTATAGATTACTTATATGTATAAACTGTTCTTCACTCCGTTGGTAGTTCATGAACTTGTAGAAATAGATTAAAAATATAAGCTAAAAGTTCGAATAATTTTCGCTAGTTTAAAGTTAGGATTTCTTCCTATTATCGGTAAGTTCAAATAAACAAATATTCCAATTTTTAAGCGTGCAGTAAGTCTAAACCAAAACATACCTAAAGTACAATTCATGTATTAGTATTTAAATAAATAATTTAATTTGTCAGTAGTTTCTCTTGATAAAATTACTATAATACATATCAAGTAAAAGTCATTTAATTATAAATCCGTGCTGGATGCCGCTGCGCAGCCACTTATTATTGAAATAATATTAATATGTAATAGCCGTTTACACTCAGCGATAACAGTACAATCGCAAATTAAGAATGGTTGTTCAAAATGGGTTTGCAGCATCGAATGAGTACATTTCACCCTAGTAAAGTGTGTAATTCAACGTAAATAGGTATTTAATTAATTAATAATTGGTAATATATCAACGAGTACAATTATATAAAAACAACTTCCAGAGTTCTTCAAACATTTTACAATAATTTCCGGCGAATAGGGAAAATTAACACCTACATAAACGTCCAAACGAATAGTTCCTGAGGTTTATAATTTATTCATAAAAGATTATTGGAATACCAGAGAAGTACAACAACTTCTCATGATGTTAATCACTGATCTTTAAGGTAAATATTTTTCCATGTATTCTAGGAATTCAGCTATTAGTAAATAGCGCAAGATTAACATATGTGGTCTGCTGTACAACAGTTTTATTTTATTAGTTCTTTCAACTTTTGTAAAATATGTGGGCTTTGTCGCAAAAGTTGATTTTTAAATTAAACAGTTTCAAAGTTGGGAACATACGACAACCGCTGGACTTCATTTCTAGGGTTTTTACAAAACTGAATTTCTAGATAGAAAAAATGTATAGAACCGACTGCATCGAGCGCAAATTGTATAAAACTGACGCTATTAGGTAAATGGTGTGAAAATCGACTTTATGGAACGTATATTGAGTTATATAATAAAGTAAAAATTGTATGAAAGTATTTGGACCCAAACTATGTAAAATTGATTTTATGCAGGTTGAATGGTGTAAAATATACTTAGTGAAACAAACCTTGTAACCACTTTACGCAACGAAAAAGCTGGCTTTATTCATAAAAAGTTATGTAAAACTCGATTATATATACTATAAATTGTATAAAATGTAATTTATAA
>JABXWE010013657.1:0-17032 GCA_014611495.1 Limonius californicus
CCCTGGCCAGCCTAATGAACTCAATGTTTTTAGTATGGGTGGAATGTCCATCTAATATTAACAATACTGGATCATCTTCTGTAAGTTTGGTATGCGTTAGAAAATGACTAAACCATTCTACAAGAAGCTCTGTCTGCATCCATCCAGTAGTAGCAGAGTGGCAAGTAAATGCAGTTCCAGGAGGAGCTCCATCCGTCAATTCAGCCTTCATCCGACGGCGGGGAAAGATAATGAAAGGGGGGATGTAGGTGCCCCCAGCTGAGATACACATTACCAAAGAAAACAAAACCCCTCTTTCAGCTGAGGTAAGAGACCCAACCTGTCGTCTACCCCTTAAAGATAGAACTTTTGAGTTTTTAGACTGGACTGTAGTGAGTCCAGTCTCGTCAACATTGAAAATTCGATGGGCTGGGTAATTGTGTTTGGCTCTTTCCTCGATGAGGATGTCAAAATATTTCTTAACAGCAAACTTATTAAAACCACTTGCTCTTGCTGAAGAAGTTGGCTCAGGCGACCTTAACTTTAACTTTGGATGGCGTTCCCGGAAACCAGCGATCCACCCTTTTCCAGCGATCCTGGTCTCTGTATTAAAATTATGAGAAAGTTTGTTCTTCTCAGCATGTTCAAATGCGGAACTTCGCAGATCCGTAATAGTCATACCGAAAAATCTCGTCTCCAACGTGAGTAGATGGTTGTAGATTTCCTGTTCTTGTTCCCTAATAAAGACCAACTTAAAACCTCCAAATACCTTTTTGTTGTTGCATGCATATTTTCTCTCCTCTTCAAAGTATTCCTTGGAACATTATAGGTGGTTGCAGCAGTTAAGAAGGCCATGCCGCCCTTCACTGCGTCTATTGCTTTTTGCATGATACAAGGTTCCCACGATTGCCTTTCTGCCTTACGCTTGTACTTGTAAACCATCGCTCCTGAAACAAATATATATCATATATGCAATAAAAAATATATCTGTTAAAAGGAGGAACACACCTACTTTTCGTATTACTTGAACATATTTTTTTATATAATATGCATATAGAAAATATTTAATTATATAAACGGAAACACAATTAGATCATCTTCTGGCCAAACGCGAAAAACCCACGAAATTTCATCACATCGGAGCGGAATGGGTAAAGGAGGTGAGAACGGACCACAAACTAGTGACAGCAGTTTTACAAGCGAACCAAGAGAACGCGGATACTACAACATACAGAGAAAGGGCCAAGAAAACGATGGAGAATCACAAGTGGAACATTCAGTTACTGGGAAATGCGGACATCAAAGAGTCGTATCAACAAAGGGTCCTGGGAGAAAACAGTACGCAGCAGCCCAAATCGTGGAAAACAATAACGGAGACCCTAATTACAGCCGCGCGGCACAGTTTAAATAGACCATCGTCGCCACTGACACCAAGAAGAAGGAGGGCCATAGCACGGTATCAACAAGCACAATTTAGATATAATAGGACTAGGAACCCCCAGTAAAAGAAAGAGCTGTGGCAAGCAAACGTTAACAAAAGACAGGCTCAAGAACAACACGACGCAGAAAAGTGTGAACACTTTTTCCGGAATATAAACCAGTATCCACCGAAACTAAGGCTACGAAATACGTACAAATACATGCGGAAAGCAAGGAGAGCCACCACAGCAACAAGAAGAGGGTACATACCTATGTTACACTGGGAAAAGGATCTACAGACAACAGGAACAGTCCAGCAACAAATAACAGAAACGGAGCACTGGCCACTGGAGACACCTCCAACCACAGAGGACATCACTGAAATAATACATTCTTTGGGAAAAAATAAGGCACCAGGAATAGATCAGGTACAAGTGGAATTGCTACAAGCAGCCCCAACAACCTTTATAGACACAGTATTCCAAACGATAGAAGACATCTGGATACGGAACGAAGTACCAACGGAATGGATCACAACCATGCAAATACCACGACAGATTACAGGAAAATCAGCCTCTGCAGCGTAGGATACAAAATATACGCAAAATACCTGTTGAGAGTACTGGATGCGACAACCCCAGAAATACCGTCGTACCAAGCAGCATTCCTAAACAACAGATCGGTGGAAGACCATATCTATGTAACGAGACGAATATTGGATGAAAGATGGAGAGGGGGAGGAAAAACGGTACTGGTTGCCCTGGATTTAACAAAAGCTTTCGACACCATACAGCACTCGTCCCTGCTGAAAGCCCTGAAAGACTCAGGAACACCGCACTATCTCATCAACCGGGTAGTAACAGCATGTCTACAGGAAAATACGATGTTGCAATGGTTTGGACAGAGAACAGAAGTATATAAGAAAACGAAAGGGGTGAAACAAGGATGTCCACTCTCCCCCAGATTATTCACGATGACTTTGCACAGGGTGCTAGGACAAACAGCCTCACAACTGAAGACACCATCACCGGTCGGAGAAAATCTTACCCTGCCTAAAATTCTTGCCTACGCGGATGACCTAATTATAGCGGAAGAGGAGGAAGACGCGGGGAGGCACTGGACATGCTAATAACAAACCTAACAGAGGCAGGATTAGATATAAACATCAGCAAATGTGAAGTGATGGTAAGATCCCCAGACAAAGAAAGAAGTAGAGGAGCAGCAGATAACACCCTGAAAATAGGGAGCCGGGATCTAAAACAAACACGCAAACTCAAGTACTTAGGGGTTTATCTCCCAGACTCATTAGCAAGACCGGAGACAGTAAACCAGAGAATAACCAAAGCACACCAAGCCACACACATGATTCTTCCTCTCCTCCAACAACACAAACTACCAAACGGAATATAGAAGATAATATACAATTCCATAATAGTCACAACTGCTCTATACGGACTGAAAACGACCGCAATCACGAAAGCCAACAGAATGGCACTCCGAAGGATGGAGAAGAAAATACTAAAACTATTTCAACTAACCACAGGGGAAGAACACATTTCGACGGCACAAGAAATTCTAGAAGGGAAAACAATAACGAAACGGCTCACCACATCAAGAATCAAATACTGGGCACATATCCTAAGAAGACCTGCCAACCATCCTCTACAGCTAGCGTATGCCATCCAAACCATCGGCATACCCAAACAGACATGCGAGGAATGGGCACGAAGAAAAGAGGATATACGAAGAGAGGTAAGAAGAATCTACGCACTAAGCGAAGACTCCGATCAAGAGTCGGCTGAAGAAGAACAGGCTAACGGAGAAGAAGAAGAATGAGAGTGAGGAAGGAGAGAACAACGGAGAAGAAACGAAACATGCACCAAGGGGAAAGCAACCGACGGAGATCTAGCGGTCAACTGCAGAGGGGAAGGTCAGGAAAAGAAGGAGGTACAATCCAGATGCGAACCTCCAACTCAGTGGTAAAATAGTTGTAATTAGGGTGGTAAATATTAAGTCGTTACTTAGTCATCAGGAATCTAAGATAGGGGAGCTTGTTACCTTAGGACGATAGATAGATACGGACAAGAACAAGGTAAAACTGGATACCACAGCTATTAGGTGCTAAGGCATAAAAGCGAAACGGACAGTTGAAAAAGCTTGGGAGTAAATACTAAGTAGTTTAATAGTTATTAGGAAACTAAGATAGGTGTACTCTGTAACCTTAAAACAATAGAAATAGGTGAAATAAGAACAATGTGAAACTTTGATACCAAAGTTATTAGGTTAAAATGCATAATCGCATAACGGTCTCGGCGACGTATTCAACACCCATTGCTACGTAGTTTACTAACTACGCGGTGTTGCAGCAGCGGTGTCTTGCGGTATGCATTGCAGACATGCTAACGTTGGCCAATACCCCACCCGATCCCACTCTATCCATTAAATCCCTCCCCACTTACTGGCATGGGGTGGGCCTGGCGTAATCCAGGATTGACCCTCGCGTCGGCTCCATGTCAGATGATGATGAATATGCATATAGAAAATATTTTATATAAACTTTTTTTACGTTTATTACTACTACAATATTAGGTTACGTGAAGTGTTACAATTAATCGTTTATCACACATAATTATATTTAAAACTTGTTCACAAGTAACCGTAAAAAGTAAAAATAAAGAGAAATAACGCAGACGGGCATAATGGCTACAGCGGCGGGCATATTAGCAACCTACTGGCCGCTGTGCCCGCCCAGACGCCATTAACAAAAGCTTGTTGTCCGTTGTCAACAAACAGCGATGAACCATTTCTCAATATAGAATTTTGTAGCCAAGTTACCACTCTTTTAAAACAATTGTTTTAAAAACCTAACTTGTTACGTAAATTTTTAATAATTACATGAAGTGAGGACTTCTTTAAATCAGAGGGTATGAAAAACACGAAAATTGCAATAACTCGTGATGTCGCAGTTCTTTCTTGTTCTAGTGACTCAACATAACTAAGGGACTGTGAGGGCAACCTTCGCACGTTTGTGGCAGGATAGCAGCACTGTACAGCCTTACAAACCCGTCTGGCCGTTATGCCCGTCCTTCCCCTACACGTGGAAAAACATTTATGTCTTTGCCCTCTGTCATCATTGATAAACACTAGAAAGTGCTCGTTTGCGCATCGATTTGACGTTGTTTCTGTACGAAATTCTGTAGACAGACAAACACATTGTTTTTGTGAACACAATTTTGTACAAATGCTGTGCCGTTTCATACAGGCCTTAAACTTAACTGCAGGACATTGGCGAATTAAGTCAAACACTAAAAAAACTTTGATATCTATGAAGTTTGCACTAACCATGCATAATTAAACATTCATGGGCCAATGTAATTAATAATTTATATCAACCTTATGTGTAACGAAGTGTTCAGTGCGCGGTGTAAATAAATTTTAAATTAAATTTTGTGACCGCGTAGTGCAACATAAAGGCGCTAGTGGCGCGCGGATTCAGGATTAGTACCCGTCTCCCACCTTGTTTCTATCATCAGTAGATATCCCCGCCAACATAAAAATTATTAACAACATTTTAGAATGGGAATGGAAGGTATAAAGGCGAACCCTAGCTCCAAAAACGGGCAACTTGAGTCCGAGCCAGTCAAGGAAGAACTTCAACCAAGATCCAGTCAAGGAAGAATTTCAACCGAGATCCAGTCAGACACCGTTTAAATTACCTGTTACCAAAAATCCAATTCCGTTAGAATACCTGTGCCAGTCAAAGTAAAGATTTTTTTTAATCCCAGTCAACTCCAGTTTGTTTGCAAAGTCCAGCCCGCCCGTGTAACATTCGTTCGCTCAGTTGTTTAGGTGTCGTTTTGCCCTTTTCTGATTCGAGCTACGAATTGTTGTCAGCGAAGTGTGGGAATATATACCTAGCGTAAATCACTTGGGTTGTTTTCCCTGTGAACTTACGCTGTATATAAGTCCAGTCGAAAATTTTGGTTTGAAATAGGAATTTGGGTCATTCTCCCTATTCGTATTATTTACTTAAACTTCAGAGAAGATTATTAAAGGTATAGTTCGTTTTCTCAGTAGCTTAGGGGTTGTTTTCCCCTTTTCAACGGAGCTAGCGAATTTATACGTAGGGTTTTGTAGCCTTAAGCTTTAAAAGAATCCTTTTAATATCCGATTCAAACCGTCCCCAAATTTTTACGTTTATTCCATATTTCCTAATTCATTACAGTGGTACGAAAAGTAACTAAGGGAGTGTATGAGCTAAAATACGCTTACTTAATTACACTCATTTGCTTGCCCCAGTCGAGTGGCCCGTAGGTGGACGTCACCGAAACTTGCAGGTTATAATTCGTAAGTTGAATTTATTCACTCCAAAACACTGAGATCCTGGACGTGGCCCGCCGATAGTACGAGAGTGCAGCGTGCGCTTGAGAAAAGCGAAAATTGCCCGCACATGTAAATTTCGATTACACGAAATCCGCTAATTAGTTTATTCCAGGAATACCGGGTGTACAAAACTAACCTAATTGATTTCCACGTGCTGTCGTAAAATTTGTATTTCCCTAATTTGGGTTGCATACCACGCGGGGCCCATAAACTCCTTTATTTGATTATTAATGTAATTGTACTAATATCATTCCTGTATTAAGTGCTTTCGACCTTTTAATATTTATATTATTTTCATCCTGTTGTATAGGTAAATAAGGTATTAAGTTTGGTAAGAAAATTATGTTAAACTTGAAGATTCATGTTATTTAATTGTAAATAAACAATTTTAATTACTTTCAGTAATAAATAAGTACATTCTATAGGCGATTCAAGCTAAGCAATACGCCCTCTGGCGGAGTTGTGATGAACTCCTAAAACACATGCGCTAGTGACAATTCCAATATAATCATTTGGTTTTAATAAATTATTGTAAGGTACATTCGTGTATTATATATATAATAATAATATTTAAGCAACTAAAACGTCAATACTTGAAGAATGGAGTTTCCCCCAAAGAAGGAAAGCAATGACAAAACGTTTTGTTGCATGTTTAATTGCAATTCTAAAAGCAAAAGGTGCTGTAATCTAGCTTTTCATTATTTTCCAAAAGCGGGAGCTAGAAATGTTGCAGTAGTGAACATATTTGGCCTAACTGAAATAATTGACCTCAGGATCGTTTAACCATTCGGGATAGAAACATTCTGACCTTCATAACTCGTCGTATGTTGTTTTAAGCAAATTGTTTGGTGGTTTATCTTCACAAACGTGTTAAACCATATTTTATACTATGTTGAATGTCCTGTACGTAGTACTCAGTTCAACAATTTATTTTCCTACGCGTGATGAAATTTTAGCAAATCTACCTCCATGTTTCAGTAAGTTTAAAAATGTTAGAGTCGTTATTGATTGTACAGATATTTTTTACAATGTTCTAATTGTCTGTGTTGTCGAAATCGAATTTACTCGCTTTATAAATAATATAATATACACACCCCCAAAAAGTCTAAGGATATTATTTTTAGCGAGTAATTTTGGGAAATGAGGGAATAAAAGGGAACAAAATGGTTCTTAATGATTTATTTAAATGACAAATAAAGTGAATGAGATCAGTAAAAAAAGAAATTGTCGCAAATAATTTAAGATAAAATTTTATCATTTAACATTTCTTTGTTTATTCAACCAACAGCTAACTTTTAGTACATTGTGTGTCCTCCTCGATTATTAACAAGTGCCCTACACCGTCTCTGCATACTTAAAATTAGATTACCAAACTCTTCTTGAGAAATGTCCTCCCAAGCTTGCTGAAGAGCAGCGAAGAGTTCCCTTTGGTTGTTGTGGACAACGCCATCCCGCAGAATCTTTCTTTGAAGCATGTCCCATGCGTGCTCAATGGGATTCATGTCAGGGCTCTGCGGGGTCCAAGGTAAAACCGTTATATTGTGCTCTTGGAGAAAATTTCTAACAAGCCCCGCCGTATGGGGACGGGCATTATCATGTTGGAGGATGAAGTTTTCTCTCGCTTCGGCTGCAAACGGAAGGACAAACATTTCCAGTATCTGATCACGATATCGAACTGCGTTCAAACTCCCATCCACCAAAACAAGAGGCGTTCTTCTTCCAATTGCAATACCACCCCATACCATAAGAGTTCCCCCTTTGAATCTGTGGACCTCCTGGACGTCTCGGAGTCGATTGTTTCGACCAGGTGCCCTCCACACACGAACGATTTAACACCAAGATGATTGTAGAGATTGATCTCGATTATAAATGTCAGAAGTTTTCTTTGAGTTTCTACTAATTTGGAGCCGCAGTTTTCGAAAAAACGTTGTTTGATACTCGATTGCGAAATTCTTTTGCATTCTCGAATGATTTTTTGCTCGCTGGCGCTCGCAAAAAAAACTTTCATTCTCGGATGCAAAAGTATCATTTCGCAATCTAGAATCAAAAATAACTATTTTGCACATTCGCGCACGTAAAAATTATTATTTCACCAAAACGGCATGCAAATAGATATTACATATTACGATTATAAAGACAATAAGTGTACAAACAGCATATAGATGATGTAATACAAGAAAAAAATATTGGTGCTTAAAAACAAAGCGCTAAGTTCACGGCAACTTAAGTTGCCAGTGGATTTTAATGAGTTAATTACTTTATTACCTTCTGAATCATCAACAATGAAAAATAACTCAACGTGTAAGCGAAAAGAAGCACACTTTAATAAATTCGGTGGGAAATTATTTCATAAGTAAAGAAAAGCAACAGCGTAATAATGAATTTTGTCCCATTACTAATAATACGTAGTAATAAACATCTAAATCTGAATGCGGTGTGCACGTTTGCTTCCAGGATTTATTTATTTATTGATACGTTTTACAAATACAGCATCTGTTATTTACAGGTAAAGGCAGGAGACATCGCATCACATTATGTTTAGAACCGCTGACCATACTAGTAATCTTGATTCATACGAAGCGTTGCTACCTCAAAGTGACCTTGAAAGGAGTGCTTAGATGAGATAGACTATATAACGTCTTTTGGGGATCCTTTCCTGTCGGAACGTAAGGTACCTGTGCAGTAGGTCTTCTTGTCCAATAAATTCTTTGCCAGCTGGTAACTATTGTAGTAGTTATCCATGTACAGGGAGTGACCATTATCTAATTTGTCTTTCATTAAATGGAACACTACTTTATCTGCATAACCCTTTCCTCCAATAGTGTCAAGCTGACCGATATAAACAACAAACTTCAGTACTAAACCATCTGGATCAGTCAGCATGTAAAGTTTGAGGCCGTATTTATTGTGCTTATCGGCGATGTATTGTCTAAAGAGTAGTCTGCTTCTCCACAACAGCATGGATTCATCCAGTGAGAGATTTTTCCTGGGGTAATATGTGTGTAGCATTTTATTATTGAAATGATCTTGAAGAGGCGATCATCTGGTAGTGGATCTCCAGGTTGTGAATTTGTTGTAAAGTGAAGACATCGTAATATTAGTAAATACCTGTCAAGACTCATGTGCTTGGAGAAGCACATGATGCTAAAAAGTCTATGTGTCTTCCAATACTCCTGTATTTTATTTCGTTTTATAGTTCCCATGTGGAAGGTGAGCCCTATAAAGATTAGTGCTTCTGACGATGTAAGATCTTTCCACTCGGAAATCTCTAGTCCGTGGACTTGTGCCGGAGGTAAACAGAACATCCACCTTCATATTAGGTACAATAAGAAATTCTGCACTCAACTTATCTTCTTGAAAATCCATTAAAGTACTTAATTGTCTATTAACTGTATTAATCCTTTTTCCATTAACCGTTATTAAATTTATATTCTTTGTTGCAATAATGTCATTATTAAAATCTAACATATATTTTTCTATAAATTGTTCAATAATCAAAGAAAATTCAGCTCCGGTATCCACCATTGCTTTAATATTTACATTTTTAATTTTAATATGACCAAAAGGTAGATCCAATAAAATGTTCGACTCTTCTTTACAATTTAAATGAGTACCATCAACTGAGTCCTTTAAAAACTCACGAGGGTGAGAATAGCTAAAATTAATTGTGGCACTCTTGTCTAAAAATCCTTAGTGTGATGCACGTCCGCTTGTACCTCGATCTTATCTAGATCAGGCTCCTCAATATTAATTGCGTTAATACGACTTGTTTTTGTTCTACGGGACTCCGATAATAGTTGTCCCCACGCTGACGTGCATTTTTCTGGTTAAAATAACCCTGATTACTGTTATAATAATCCTGTTGTTTATAATTAGAGCGGTTGTCATTATTATAGTTACGAGGCTGGTTAAAGTTGTTATAATTATTGTTATTGGATCTATAATTATTATAATTGTTATTGTTACGACGGTTATTAAACCCATAATCATTATTATTTCGGATATTATTAGTATTATTAAAATTATTGTTATTATATGAATCATTTTGACTATTATTACTTTTTGAGTACTTATAATTATTCTCATAAGTATTATAATTAAGCTGATTTTGTGGATTCCTATTATAATTTAAATTTTGATAGTTATGCACTACTCGATTCTCCTCACCTTTGTTTAAATTCTGACTATCTATGTAATCGTAGGTCCTCAAGATCCTAACAAACTGGTCAAACTAGACTATGTTATCAAGAATAACTTTAGTTGCAATTTCTGAATTAAAATGCTCAGATAATTGCCTGATTATAGTTGTCATATCCATCAAACCCTCAAGCTGTTGAAAAGAATATAACTTTCGTACTGCATAATTTTCCCGAGTTACCCATCGATTTGGGATATATCTTCCTTTAAACAACTCGGTACGCAATTGTCCCTGCTGTTCTGGACCCCAATAGAACTTTAAAAATTTATCCCTAAAATCATTATAACATCCAATCTGGTCAGCTATGGTCTTATACCAAATTTCGGCTTCCCCTTTCAAACAAGCTTTAATTACGCATATTTCGTATAAATTGTCATACTTCAATCCCATCTGTTGTTTAGAATTTTGCAGAAAAAATTCTAATTCTTTGAGAAACGTTTTAGGGTGAACTGTCTTTCCTGGTTCAAATTTTGGCATTAATTCACTATACTGCCCCCCCCCCTGCATCACCATCATAGTCCCAACTGAGTTCCCTACTTTCATATCTTCTCTAATTTCATCAAATTTTTTCTGTACCTTAGAAATTTCCTGCTTAACTTCCATCTCCATATCTTCTACCTTTTTCTCCCCATCATGTTTAAAACTCGCAAGACTACAATTAACAACAGACATATGATCCTTCAATCTCTCATTTGTATCCACAAATCTCCTATCCCACTCATACCATATTTTGGTAATTTCTGTCCTAATATCGCCTGCTGTATTTTCCAATTTGAGATTAATTTCTATTAATCCCTGTCTACTTTCCCCAATCTGTTCTTCAAATTTTCCCTCAATCCTTTCTATTTCTTTAGTTACTTCTACCTTAACCTGTTCTACTCCTTCTCCCATTTTCCTATTATTTTCATCTATTTTCTGACACATTTGGTTCATTTCAGTTTTATTTTCATTAAATCTTTCTCTTATTTTCCTATCATTTTCCTCAAATTTCTTATTTAACATCTCATTCATTTCTTGACTCATCTGAATTTTATTCTCATCTATTTTCTGACTCATTTGCCCCATTAACGGTCGAATCATTTCCATCATTAAATCCACCTTCTTACCTTCACTTTCTGTCTCAACCTCAACACTTTCCCCTTCTAGACTTTCCTCAATGCCCTTTTCCTCCGCAACCTTTCTCTCTTTTCCCTTCCTAGTTTCCATAATTAAATATAATACAACTACTCTTACACTCGATACCTGTCAAAATCCCCTTTAATCCCTGTCGCTACCTTCACGATCCTCCTTTTATAAATTAATGCAGTAACGTGCTAAAATCCTTACTTGCCCCGCGTTTGGGCGCCATAAAAATGCTATGGTGTTGAATAACCCTGAATTGATTATGATAAAAATTGTTGTTAATCAAATAAGGGAGTTTTCCCTAAATATACAATTATAAATCTAAATCAAAAATTTACTTTAAATATACACCATAGACATTTAAACTCACCCGGTATAACAGTAAATGTTGCTAGCTCCAAGTTACAACAAAAATTATTTACATTTACACCTACCTTATTCATGAATACTAGTAGATTACTTTCTCAGGGTACTGCATATGATTCTAAATACAGAGACATAAAAACAACATACGACAGGTATATTAGGATCAAATTCAAGATAAAGATATCAAAATATGAAATTAACTATACTCAATAAGATTTGTACCAATGCAGATTTTACAAAAATAATACACAATCATTTTCTTTATTAATAAGAAATAAAAAAAAATTAACTTTCTTATTAGAATTACCTGAAATAAAACTATCCTTAATCCAACTCTGCGATGCGCGTAGATATCCCACGCAGCTCTTGTTTGCTTGCTAAGCTTCCTTACGGTTGCTTCTGGTAGAACGATTATTTCTTTTATCTATTCTGTGAAGTACTGGTTCTCAAAGATACATAAACGACGCACAAGTAAGTAAATGTTCATTTATGAATTGTTTATATCTCAATAAATGTTAATTTACTTTGTTTTACTTTTAGTATTATCACATAACCTCAGAATAAAAAACAACTTCGAAGATTCACAACTTTGAAGCCAGCACAAAATTCGAAGATCTTTTGGAAAACTATGCAGGCCGAGGAACGCCTCTAATGAACTTGCTACAGCTTCAATTTCTCAAATCCCATCAATTACCTAAGATTAGGTACCGAAGCACTATAGTCTCATCGTGGAACACAAAAAAACACTTTTTTAATGTATATTAGGTATTTATTCAGTTATTACAAACACTTTTTTAATGACATTTTCGGAGTAAATTTTTACACGTCTGTTTCTGTTTACAAAATTTTTTAATCTCCTTGCATTTTGTTTCTATTTAAACCAATAACAATTCAACAAAACTCTCAACTATTTTTAACACTGACCAATGACAAAAAAGTAAAGTAATGACAATTCTATACAACAATATTGATTATATAAATAAATTTCTTATGGAAATTCTAATTTAAAATCTAATTATACAATTATATAGCTGATCACATTTCCTACGTTTTGACATCTCACATGACATAATTTAGTTGTATAATAAGAAATCCCATATAATTACTTACTTAAATTTTCCATAATATTTATATAACAATAAAGAAACATTGGAGTCATATTCCTCCACATTAATAAAGTTCCTTTAATTACAATTTCTATTACTAAATCACCTTTCCATTGATGTCCAAAAGTATAACGTTAACCTTACAAATTTAATAAATTTTAATTTCTATTTAAATTTCAAATGAATCTAGTCGCATAACACATTACAAAGCTTGCTTTAATAACAAATTAATCATGAACAATTATCGTTGCATTACAATCTCGTTTAAATATTCAAATTAACATTTTAACTTTGTTCAAATGAAAACTTTATATGAATTTTAAAATTCACATGATAATTTCAGAATTTGCCTGTACCAATCTTATTAGCGAGACATAATACCTGTGTAACGATGACATTCTATAAGAAAAACCTGTACTAGGAAATCTCCACATACAGAAATTACGATGCTTACATACCACATCGGAAATGAACTAACAAGCAAATAATCTGCTGTAACTTCGATTCAACAACCCTTTATGTAGTAAAAATAGCGTAATTAGTTTACAAACGTAATGTTTATAGTGTTTATTAATTAAGGTGTCGGTAATAACATGGCATTTATACATGGGATGGGTGAAGCTGCTGCTCGTGTAGGATTCTCCAAACAAGAGGATTACTAATTCCTACCTCGGCTGATATTCACCGCAAACTTGTATCCGGATTCTGCTCTACTCGTGCTAATATTGCCACTTCTGCCTCAGGGGTGCACACCGACCTTGGTCTCCCGGAATTATGGGACTGTTTCTCAAATGAACCGGTATCACGCAATCTTTGGTGTAGTCTTATAAAACAACGAACGGAAGGGATCTGGCGATTGGGATGAGCGTCAACATACAGACGTAGCGCTTCTCTGACATTCCCATTAGCACGACCATACATGAAATGCATGTCAGCCAATTCAATGTTACAATAAACAGGCATAGCGAGAATTCGAATTGTGCACTAACCACTGAATGTCAACCTGTATTACATACGATAAGAAAAAAAAGATAAACGAAAAATGCACAACTGCTAGAAAAAGGAATAATTGTTTGTATATCCAAAACTGTCCATTTACGGATCCAACTTCATTAAAACTTTTCGTCATATTTTGGGTCATATTTTCACTCCTCAAAGTTTGTGACACTTTTTTTAGCACTCTGTATTCTGCTATCACGAAGGTCTTTGAACCCTTTAACGCCCAGATTCTTTTTTTTATTTTCATTGAAAATTAACACGGTTTTTTGATAATTTGGCTTTAGAATATTTTATCGTATTTTTTAAATAATAAAATGTTGCATATTTTTGGAAAAAAGGGTGTTACTCTAACGTAACGCTAGGCGCTTGTATAAACTATTTTGGAAATTAGCAAAAAAATCAAACAATCTATTTATTGCGTATGAAAACTTACAAAACATTCTACACACAGTCCAACATTACATTTTCCGCACATTGTTATTATGTGGGACGAACATCCTTCACCGGCACAACGTCTTCTTTTTTTATTTTCGGTATGAGAGACCAGATGTTCTCTCCTATCATATCGAAGTTCATCTGAAACTCGATTCAGAGTAACTGAACTTCTTGAAACCGCCACTCTTCCTGGTCCTTTCGGTGGAACTCCATAACTTGTCAAATAAAGTTGAGCAATTTCCCTTCTGAAATTGAGCTGTGGCAATTTCCCGCCAGATTTACGATGAACTTGCCACGCATTGTGAATGGACACGTCAATTATCCATGTAGCAATACTCCAATACCATTTTTTCCCTCTAACGCCAATCCTGTATTCAGCAACATTTTGGTCCATTCTGTCAGTTCCTCCCATTGACTGGTTGTAGGTGGCAATCACATTTGGTCGTTGTAGCGGAACAATTTTTTTTTCAGCTTGCGAGTATCGCTTGACCTGTCCAATTGGATGTACCCCAAATATCGTGGAAGCGATCGTCACAACACCATTGTCTCTCCACCTATCAAAGACAATCCCATCAGTTCGATCGATGGTCGAAGTGAATTCCCTTCGAGCTCTTTTTTCCATTTCTTTTTTTGTTGGAAGTGGACATGATTTGGGAATTCTGTTCTCCCTCATGGTACCTGTGCCGTGGTAACCATTTTGCTACAGGTATTTCAATAAATTTAATCCCGTAAACAAATTATTGAAATATATTTTAAAAGGATAAAAGCCTTTTGTATGTTGTATTCGTTCTAACATTCGAACTAATGGCTCTGACGATTTACCAAAAGCCTTTTCATAATCCGAGTTTCTTCTGGGATTGTTGCCTTGATACATTTCGAAGTCTATAATGTATCCTGACGGTGTATTCAAGGACCACATCTTGTAGCCGAAACGTATCGGCTTTCCCCGTATAAACTGTTTACAACTGTGGCGCCCGAAATATTTTATCATGCTTTCATCAAAGCATAAATTTTCTTCAGGTTCAAAAAGCTCCAGAAATTTTCCTTGAATTTTGTCCATAAATGGACGCATTTTCCAAATTTTATCTGATGGATCCGGCTTAGAAAATGCAAAAATCTGCATATCTCCAAAAATCGGTTTCTACGCATAGCGTTATATACTAATTCATTTCGCATATCCGAATTCGAATCCCAATAAAATCTTTTCCCTGGTAAAACATTGTACCCACTCACGATCAATATACCCAAAAAACATCTCATTTCTGTTGATGATATTTTAGGATCAGCGCAATTTAGGAACAAAGCATATCGCTGTTATTCTGTCACTAAAAAATCTATCACATCATTATCAAAAATCTTTTCAAAAATTTGAACTGGGGCACAATTTTGGTATTTTTTGTAGCTGCCATCGGGAAAACTGGTGCACGCTGCTTCTAAATCACCTGTTATCCATTCAATTGTGTTTGACTCTATTGTTCGAAAATCAAACGGTACCCCTTGAGAAGGTGCGGAAGACGTTGACGCCATTGGTTCACTAAAGGCACTTCCTGACATTGTGTCAAAATCTCCAATTCGTTGGTCATCTGCAAGCTTTACTTCAGCTTTTGCTCGCAGTTGAGAACCTGGTAAATTGTCGATTAGTCCACCACCATCTTCTTCTCCCGAATCTTCGTCTGTAATTATTCCAGCATCAGGTGGTTCAATGTAAATTTCACTCACGTCTTCATCATAAGCCATTTCTAGAGCTTCTTGCAACGAGAAACCACGCCTGGGGAAGCAAAGAAATAACACATATTATGTACCCCATGAGCGCTTAGCGTTACCAAAAGGTAACGGTCGTATAAAAGTGTTTCTCAAACACCAGCCGATTCATAAAATTCAATCTACTGGTCAAATATTACAACTATTATATGTTTACATTCCTCCTCTAAAAACCAAACATACCAAAATACTATATTTAATTTTTTAGACTTACTCGAAGTTGGGCTCCATCGCACTTTTACACAAAACAAAGTTTTAAACAAAACAAACGCTATCACGTGGCAAGCAAACCACGTGCATCGATTTGACACTGCAATGGTAAACACATTGAGGCTTCCTGATGACACTAGTATGGTCCTCTATCGGGAAAAAATTGAAACAGCCAGGTACTATGGTAAAACAGGTAGCTATGTTCCCGTTACGCTGAGGTAACGCTGGTAGTTAAAGGGTTAATGACATTGATGAATTTTGGAGAAGGTCTCTAATAATTCCTTACTTGCATTCAATCTGATCATCTTTAGAAGTCAGATTTTCTGCAGACAAATCGCCTGCATTTTCATTACCACATTTCCATCCCAGTAACATGAGAGATGTTTCATTGGAGGAATGGAATGAAAGTACTTCATCTTGTGTAATTTTTATAATTTGGAATGCATTGAAGGAGAAAGCGAATTGTGGTTCAAAATGCGGAACGAAGTAAAAGAAGCACCAGCTATCATCGATGTTTTAAAAAAGAGCTAATTGTTTTTTCCAACCATTAGAAAGGTGCTACTGCTTTTGCTTTCGCAGTCCCGCACAGCAAGCATTATAGAGCGTTCATTCTGCTGCCACCATTCTTTCAATTCCTTGATCACCTAGATTTTCAGCAGTTGAGAAGCGGCCTCCGTAGCTCTTTTCGTCTCCAAAAGCCTCAAGCAAACGAATTTGGTGCTGTGATCATGGTACTTCAATATTCACTTGAATTTGCCATCCGGAAGATATTGAAAATCGATAAGATCTATCTGTGCTCTTTCATTAAAATATTTCGATGTTATTGGCGTCACGACAAGTTTACGAGATATGCTTTTCTTCTCATTGCATGAGTTGCGTTTTTAAATATGCTTCAATGCAAGGTGTCTTCTTCTTAGGGTGCTTTGTCTCTTTCGAGACGTAGCGATCTTCTCTCCTATGCCTGTGTTGCGCGTTTAGAGTGCCACAGACATAGAGGACCTACAGCTTAACGTGGGCTCCGAACCACGGGAAGTGTAAACACTTCTACTCCAGA